>JBAOKB010000005.1:0-62653 GCA_037044905.1 Hortaea werneckii | reverse complement strand
GCTCTCCCAAACACATCAAGCATCCGGAGACTCAACCCATTGCAGCCATGTCAGCCTTCTTCACTCTCAACACCGGCGCAAAAATTCCGGCCGTTGGCCTTGGAACCTGGCAAAGTGATCCAGGTCAGGTCGCTACCGCCGTGGAAAATGCTCTGAAGAGCGGATACAGACATATTGATGCTGCCTTTGTTTACGGCAACGAGAACGAGGTCGGTGACGGTATCCGCAAAGCGATCGAGGGTGGCGTATGCAAACGTGAAGACATCTTCGTCACAAGCAAGCTGTGGTGCACATACCACCGCAAGCCAGAAGCATGTATCGACGAGGGCCTGAAGCGTCTGGGACTCGACTACATTGACTTGTATCTCATGCACTGGCCTGTACCAATGAACCCGAACGGCAACCACCCCATGATCCCCAAGCTTCCAGACGGATCTCGAGACCTCGACATGAAGGAATGGAACCACATCAAGACGTGGAAGGAGATGGAGAAGCTCCTGAAGACCGGCAAGACGAAGGCAATTGGTGTTTCTAACTACAGTGTGAAATTCCTTGAGGAGCTGCTCCCTCACTGCGAGGTTATGCCAGCCGCCAACCAGATCGAAAACCACCCGTAAGCATCTTTGTCTCCCACATCTTTTCACTAAGTAGTACATGCTAATTCGCACGCCCCTGTCATTCAGATACTGCCCACAGCAAGATATCGTCGATCTCTGCAAGAGCAAAGGCATCCTCATCGAAGCGTACAGCCCACTTGGAAGCACAGGAAGCCCTCTGTTCCAGGAGGAGGGCGTTCAAGAGGTGGCGAAGAAGCACAATGTCGGCCCCGGCACCATCTTGATCAGCTACCAAGGTACCTTTTCCAGTTCCGCTCCATCACTCGTTCACAGTACTGACCACTGGTGCAGTCAGCAAGGGCCAATGCGCTCTGCCAAAGTCCGTCACTCCATCTCGGATAGAGGAGAACTTGAAGACGGTCAAGCTCGACTCCTCGGATATGGACGCGCTTGAAGGCATCCACAAGAAGAAGGGCATCACTCGTTTCGTATATCCCGCATTCGGCGTCAACCTTGGCTTCCCTGACAAGCAATGACTTTTCGGAGATGCAAAACTTTGAGCGAGATATCCTTTTTGCGGCACGTCCAGAGTAGAGCTTCTATACAGCCATAGACTGTTATAAACCGTGCCTGATTTCATCTTTGATTTGCCTCTTTGACGTTTTTGGCTTCCGTCTTTAGCACTGCTTCCAGGCCCTCATTGCGTCTCCCGAGTAGCACTACGTCCTGGCTATTGATCGTATTGCGGCCAGCGTGTTTCGCGAAGGCTTCGAGGTCGGCCGTCACATTCTCGATTTGCGCCCAGACGAGCTCGCTCAGGCCGCCGATGAAGTGAGGCGTCGCGTTGACGTCTTGATTCATAGAGACCGCGTCGACTGTCTGTCCGATCGAATACCATAATGCGGCTTTGAGCCGATCCTCCTTTGTTGCCTCTTCTTGAGTCTGTAAACCGGCCATATTGAATCCTTAATGGAGTCGTAGAGGCATGCTCGGAGGATTGGATGTGAAAGACGCGTCGAAGCTTGGACCATCGCGTTCGCTCCATACCTTATCATAGCCTTACCTGAATGTCACCCATGCAGCTTTCCTCCAGACTCTTTCGTCAATATACAAAGACGCGGCGCATACGAGCGTGTCGGTCAGCCAGTTCATTGCCATATGCAAGGAGACAGTAGGTAGGAGGCCGGACTCTGGAATGCGAATGGGCCAGCCAACCATCGCGAAGAATGCGTCCGCCGCCACTGCGAACCCTTCATGCCTTGCCGCACCACCTCTGATCTGGCTCAGCCTGGATGACTCTCAACAAAATGGCTAGCACAATTCTCATGCGGGTGGGCAGCATACGAAGAGGTAGGTAATGGCTGGACGATGGCCGCCTTACAACATATATTCCCTACACTCTAGCGCCTCGTTCTTCCTTCTATGGCATTTTACGCCTCTCATACGCTCTACGATCGTCACGATATCCAAGAGAAACATGGCCACAATGACCACAATGACCAGCTCACAAGCACTGTACAGCATTTTCCTCTTGTTACCTACAGCACTCTGTCACATGGAGATGAGCTGGCCTTATCCATTGCACAGCAAATACAACCCAAACGCCAGTTACCAGACCATAGATTATAGCATGACTTCTCCGCTTGACTCGGACGGCTCGAATTTCCCGTGTAAGGGATACCAGAATGACAGGCCTATACAACCTGTCGCGACTTATACCGCCGGCTCAACATATAACATGACTTTGGCTGGCAGTGCAACACACCTAGGAGGCTCGTGCCAGATATCCCTGTCTTACGACAATGGTGCGACATTTCGGGTCATCAAAAGCATGATTGGCGGCTGTCCTCTGACATCCACTTACGACTTCACTGTTCCCTCCTACGCGCCTGCCGGTGACGCGCTACTAGCCTGGACCTGGCAGAATCATGACGGAAACCGAGAATTCTACATGAACTGCGCCGAGATCAGCGTCACAACGGCAAGCTCCAAGCGAAGAAGAAGACGTCAGGTCTACAACAGCTTTGAAAGTCTGCCATATCTCTTCAAAGCTAACCTCGAAGGCTTGAATGACTGCACGACAACGGAGAATGAGAATCCTGTTTATCCGAACCCGGGACCTGATGTCGTGTATGGCGACGGTATGGACGCAAATAGCCCGGCATTCGAAGGTGACTGCGATTCACCCACACCGTACGGCCAGACGTATAGAGCCATGGGCGATAGTGATGAGCCCTCTACGAGCTTGTCTGGCGCCCCGATGGCTGCGCATACTACCACCAGGGAAGTGGCGTACGCACCATACGAGCCAGCTAGCTTCAGCGAGCCGACAACCACATCGACGGCAGCCGTAAGCTTTAGTGCTCCCGTTCAGTACGCTTCGGCCGCAGAGAACCCTACGCCAGAGGAGACTGTGTATGACAACGATGATCAAGACAGCGCTCAGGGTGCGATTAGTGCCAGCTCATTAGCATCTTACGCACAGCATCGGGTGGCAGCACCAACTACCTCTTCTGGCTTGGCAATTGAGAGCTCTAGCATGGCTGATGGCACAAGTCCTTCACCTTCGACGACCACAATCACAATGACGATAGACTGTCCAGATACGGTTTTGATCACGATCACTATGCCACAGACCACTACTGAAACCACCGAAGGCCCTTCAATGTATTATACCTCGGTTCCTCCATCGGCCTGCACAGCGACTGAAGCAAGCTGTCCATGCGCTGCTGGTTACGGGTGTAAGAGCATTGGGGTTTGTGCCTGGCAGTGCCAACTCACATCGACGCCATCACCCTCTGCGTCTAGCAACGAGCCGCCCGCAGTAACCGCGACATTGTCTCCAACGAATTATCCGCCAATCTCTGCTTCGTCGACTAGAACTGGAGCGGGCTCGACGCCGACGGGTACAGGGGCTGGGTCTGGCCCGTCTAGTACCAACCGTCCTGCTTACGCGACTGGCGATCTCGATCGCTATTTACCTTGCGTGCCGGGAACTTTCATCTGCACTTCAGCGACAGAATTCTACACGTGCAATTACGCTCAAGACGGTTCATCAGACGAGTGGACCTATGGATATCCAAGAGCTGTTGCCGACGGCATGGAATGTCTGACCAACCTGGCCCCGTATTCTGACAGCACCGATCAATACAGACAGCAAGGTCAGACAAGCGCTGGCTACTACCGTGACGACAGATACGTCCGAGCGAGACCAGATGGTGACTGCGATGAGGAAGGCAGTATCCTCTGCACCGAAGGTGGTTCGGCCTTCGACGTCTGTGATCAGGGAGGTTGGGTACCAATGGGCTTAGTAGCTGATGGAACACAATGCAGGAATGGAGAGATTGTGGCAAGTTGAAACAGAGCCTGTGTTCTTTTGACTTCTGCACGCTCGCGCCTTAAATGCTTCTAGACAACGCATACTTCGAAATTCCATTAATGCCATCAATGCTTCTACGCTTTTCAAGTCGAATCTACTGTTCACCCAGTCAGCGTCCTATCTAAGGCTTTCACAGCTTCGAGGAGTATTGCGCACCGTTGAGACTATCAATGACCACCTTCAATACCAGCTTGCCGTCCGCGTCCTTCGTCTTGCCTGCCATTTCAAAGGCCTTGGGAGCTTCCGCAAGTCCGCTGAAACGGTGCGTCACTAGCTTTCTAAAGTCCGGACCTTCTGAGGATTTGGCCGCTTTCTGTACAAGCTCGATGCTTTCCTGGTAAGTGTTGGCGTATCTGAAGACACCGACGATGTCTACTTCCCGTAGTGCCGCTGCGCCCAATGGGATCGTCTGGATCGGATGGCCCATGCCGACTAGCATCAATCGGCCTCCTGGCCGTGTGCTGAAGATCGCCGCCTGGACGCAGGAGGGGACACCAGTGCACTCGAAGACCGTATCCACCTCGCCAACATTATCGACTTGACCAATCGCTGCCGCGGTTTCCTTGGCAATTGCGAGGTTCTCATCCATGTCCTTCCCTCGCTTCATCGGTACCGTGTAAGAGGCATGCGCGAAGGAGTTCTGGACAGCGAAGTCTAATCTCCCGGCGTCGATATCCGCTATGACGACTTTGCCAGCGCCTTGCAGCCTAGCGACCGCAGCGCACAATAATCCGACAGCTCCAGCGCCAAAGACGAGAACAGTTGCGCCCTTCGGCATCTGTGATCTCCGGAACGCATGGAGTGCCACGCCCAGCGGCTCCAGCAACGCGCCAATATCCAGACTCACATCTTCGGGTAGCTTGTAGCACCACTTTGCCGGGTGGTTGATCCGTTCTTGCAGCGTACCTTGGAAGTGTGGGAAGCTTTTCCCGCTGCTCCGGAACTTCATCTCCTTGCAAATGTTATACCGACCTTGTTGACATCGTTGGCACTTTTCGCAGGGCAGGCCAACCTCTAGTGCTACTTTGTCGCCGGGCTTGAATCCTGAGACGGAAGATCCTACGGCTGATACCACGCCGGCGGATTCGTGGCCAAGGGAGAGTGGTTCGCGGACGAGGATGTCGCCGTTTCGGAAGTGGGAGTAGTAATGCAGGTCGCTGCCGCAGAGTCCAGTAGATGCCACGCGAACTTGAAGCTCATCGGCAGCCGGCGCGTCAAGTTGTCTAAGCTCCTAGAGAATGGTCAATTGCCTTTTCGACCACCTTGATGTCTTAACCCCGGAGTGGACTTACAATTCTGAGGTCTTTGACACCGTGGAGCACGGAAGACTGGATTTGGGTAGCCATTGTTGCCTTAGTATCTCGATTGGGCCAAATGCTATAGACTCTTGCTCTTTTCAAAGACAAGTCAGTAAAGGTGAGAAGCTGTAGAAACGGTTTGGTTGCAATGTCCTCTATACAATGTCGAGAATGTTCACCGTCGGCTTTGGCTCCCCCACTACTTCAAAGGCCGACAGCCTCTCTTGGACCAATCAAGGGAAGCCATCGAATTACAGCGGGGGCGACACCCTTGAACCGAGTGTATGTTCGGCTTATGAACGCATTCTTTGTGACGGACTGCTTGTTGTATATCTCACCCGTTGGACCTGCTTCGACAGCTCTCATGGCCAGTGAAAGAGCACAGCAACTTAGTGAGCATTTGCAAAGCGGACCAGGCAAGATGAATTCAGTGCAGCAGCTTTTCTCCCTCGAAGGGAAGACCGCCCTGGTCACCGGAGGCACACGTGGAATTGGGCAAGCTATGGCAATAGCATTGGCAGAAGCGGGTGCGGATGTTTTGCTTGTGCAGGTAGGCAAACCACAGTGACTTTATGCTGGCTGTAAGGTTACTGGTAGCTAACCAGAGATAGCGTGATGAGTCAAATCAAGCGACCAAACAGGCGATTGAGAAACTTGGCCGCAAGTCTCAGATCTATACCGCAGACCTCGCCTCGAACGAATCGATGAAATCACTACTGCCGAAAGTGCTCAAAGATGGATACCAGATCCACATCCTGCTGAACTGTGGTGGCATCCAGAGAAGACATCCGGCTCACCAATTTCCGGACGACGACTGGAACGAAGTCATGCAGGTGAACTTGAACGCAGTATTCACTCTTTGCCGAGATGTGGGTGCACACATGCTCGCTAGGTCGCCAGACGAGCATGGACGACGAGGCAGCATTATCAATGTTGGATCACTTTTGACCTTCCAAGGCGGCATCAATGTCCCCGCATACGCTGCAAGCAAAGGTGCTGTCGGTCAGCTCACCAAAGCCTTGTCTAACCAGTGGGCAGCCCAAGGGATCTGCGTCAACGCTATAGCTCCGGGCTATATTGCTACAGAGATGAACACTGCGTTGATAAACGATGAGAAGAGAGCGGCAAGCATCCTGGAGCGGATACCAGCAGGCCGATGGGGCAATCCCGAGGACTTCAAAGGAAGTGTGGTATACCTTGCGAGTAGAGCTAGCGGATATGTCTCTGGTGAGATCCTAACCGTTGACGGCGGTTGGATGGGTAGGTAAAGATATGGATCATGCGCACATACAATAGCTTTGTGATTCCTTGTCAGTCCTGAACAGATTCTCTATTCGTTCTTCGTACTGCTGCGACGCTTGAATGTGGCCCCACGCCGTGGCATCCGACCGAATTCATCCTTAGTAAGGTGCCATCTTGCCTTCACAGCAATGCACAGACCGTGCATAGTCTGTTGCTACACACAAGGCTCAGACGGGGACTCCGGAAAAACCTGAGACCGTGGAACCACATGTGCTCTGGGTAGAATGAATGCGTTACTTCCTATCTGAGCCACCTCCGATGCTCGAGACGGGCTTCGGAGCGGGATAGGAGAAACTTGATCCCGTAGCGTTGAAGACAAAGCTGAGAAAGGTAACAATTCCCGCATGCTTTGGCCAATCGGCCTCTGAACGTCCTCCTAATGACCTCTTTGACCCGCACAAGCTTCCACCCCTCGGAGCGGAAGGAAAATCCTGCTGTCCGGGCTGCCATATCGAGGCAGCCCTAATCCTCATCGAGTATAGCTCTGAGGATGCGTGAAAAAATGCCTCCGTCTCCACCCTCCATTTCGGAACGCTAGGCTCTTGGGAGTGGGGAGTTTGTCCGGCCGGAGCCAATGAAGGTTGGCACATGGCGAAAGCGTGGCAATCAGACTTCAGACATGACACGATGGGCTGCAGGGAGGCGTAAGGATGGGTCTAGGCGAGGATGAGACCTTCTCCAGATGGCATCTGAAGCATTTGCGGAGCGCCCACAATTGCCATTCCGCCCGTGCTCTACTTGCCTTACGGGCTGGGGGAAGGCAAGTGGACCACGGGGTTCTAATGCCGTATAGGCAATGTGAAATGATAGAAAAGGTGAGCGGACGGCCTCTTGTTTCTCATCACTCTCGATATCATTCTCTCTTGCAGTATCACTCTCGTATCTTAGACTGTGTGAAGATCTTAATCATCAATCTGCTCTTTCACAACCGTCAAGATGGCACCAGCAGCTGTTCTCGAGCACACCGAGCAGCCCAACATCAATGAGAACTTCAACGACCACCGCGATGGTCTTGCTCTCGAAGCAACCTCCGACGCCGTCGATGAGGTCAACGTTCTGAAGGCCGCCATGCGCGTCAAGAACGGCAACGCCACCAAGGAGGAGGTCGACATCTACGAGAAGTCGCAGTTCGACTCTGAAAAGGACAAGACTCAGTTCCGTCAATACGAAGATGCCTGCGATCGTGTCAAGAACTTCTACCGTGAACAGCACGAGAAGCAGACCGTCGCCTACAACCTCAAAGCCCGCAACGACTTCAAGTCTAAGACCCGTGCCGAGATGACCATCTGGCAAGCGATGGAGAAGCTCAACGAACTCATCGATGAGTCCGACCCTGACACCTCCCTCAGCCAGATCGAGCACCTGCTCCAGTCTGCCGAAGCCATCCGCCGTGACGGCAAGCCCCAATGGTTCCAGCTCGTCGGCCTCGTCCACGACCTCGGCAAGCTCCTTTTCTTCTACGACGCCCGCGGTCAATGGGACGTCGTCGGCGACACTTTCCCCGTCGGCTGCCGCTTCGACGAATCCATCATCTACCCGGGCACGTTCGAGAACAACCCGGACAGCAAGGACCCCATCTACAGCACCAAGTACGGCATCTACACCCCCGGCTGCGGCCTCGACAACGTCATGCTCAGCTGGGGCCACGACGAGTACCTGTACCACATCTGCAAGGACCAGAGCACGCTGCCCGACGAGGCGCTCGCTATGATCCGGTACCACTCCTTCTACCCCTGGCACAGCGCCGGCGGCTACAAGTGGATGATGAACGAGAAGGACGAGCAGATGTTCAAGGCCGTGAAGGCGTTCAACCCGTACGACCTCTACTCCAAGTCCGACGGGCTCCCGGACGCCCAGGAGCTTAAGAAGTACTACATGGGCCTGATCAACACTTACTTCCCACCGAGGGAGGGCGAGACGGAACGTGTCATTAGGTGGTAGATTTATCGTCTGCTTTTTTTCTCCATGCGGGTATCGGGCTTTCTTTTGTGTGTATGTAGCTCCTACCTTGAGCGAAGGTAGTTGAGAATGTAATGATGTTATGATCTTTCCAAAAGTCCAAGAACAAGCTTCCGTCTCATCGCTTTATTTCACTTTGTGACTGTTCTTTCGCCGCTTGCAATTGAGGCGTTAATTGTTCGATGTTTGATAACGCTGCCGTGCATTAGGCGGACAAATCGTCACTTAGGTATGACTTGCGTCAGGCGACATGCGAGTTGCTCGAGCGAATGTGAAGTAAGCTCATGCAATTTCGCATTAGTAGATACTGCGCTACTTTTGAATTGTAAACTACAACATGAAAAGGCTAAAGCTAATTCAACAAATCATTTTAGAATCATCATATCGGTCGTATTGCTCTGCTTGTGTACAGTCGTTGAAGAAATCGTAAAAATCGGCCACCATAACTACTCCCAACCCCAAGCAAGCTTCAGATTGCCTGTAGCATGTCCCGTCGGCCACCCATACTGTTCGTCACAAACCCTCAGGACATCCATGAGCGCCTCTTGCTCCCGGCGGTCGGTGAACTTGTCGCCCGCCATCGTGACACCCATGCTTGCGTAGGTGAAATTGGGAGCCATGGAGGAATTGCTCAGCGTCATGCCGCACCCGGCCAGGACATGTTCTTTGATCTCCTGATCCATTTCCCGCAAGGCCACGGCACGTCCGGGTCCCAAACGGGGAATGCGAGGGTTGTAGGAGGCTAGTAAGATCCGAGCTATGTGGTAGTGATGTAGTCCCACGAGCACATCATCTTGGACATACCATAGCTCTGGGAAGACGTTGTCAGGTCCCGGCGGCGCATAATAGATTGGTGTGAAAGAGGGCGGCTTCGATGCATGCCACTGGGCGACCATGTCCGCAAGGTAGGTATAGGTGGACACGTTGTGATCTTCGCTTCCAAAACACCAGCGGATCACGTCTGCGCACAGCACCACCATCCTGCAGGCCCAGACGTCGTCCGGTGCAGCATCGAACGAGCGATCGACATTGCAATGCGTCAAGTCGGGAATGATCGACCGCTGGTTCACGAAAGCAACGTAGATTTCCTGCCGAAGACCCACCCAAAACGCCGCTTGTCGCAAACCACCGGCCATCGCGACGTGTTCTTGGCTCATCATAAAAGCATGGGCGCCGAAAAGATGACTTTGTTGATCTGCCGGGGACTGGCCAGAAAGTGGAACTTCGATCTCCTCGAGGTGCCGAAGTATGATGGTCGAGGCCAATAGATTTTCGTCCAATATTGCCGTTGTATCATCCAGCATGGGTATAAGATGCTTGAGGCACTCTTGGTGGTACTTGTTGGACACAAGAGGATCGTACTTCCCCACTCGACTCAGATGCCTCGCCGACAGGGCTAGGATGGCATTGAGAAGTGTCGGACAAGTTGCTGCTCGCTGCGGTACCATGTATCGAAAATGTTTCAGACTGTCTGTGAGGTCAAAGTTCCGTGACAGATGCTCCACATAGTATCGTAGTAAATACGCCTCCTCTTTCTTCTCGAGCGGCCATACCGGCGTATCGAGGTAGATACGTGAGAGCGAGTCGGAGACAGCATTGAAGGTCTGTTGACCAAGTGAGACCGTCGGCTCAAGCGATGCGAAGCCGGTGCTCGCATCTGCGCTCGCGGTAGCTGCGCCATAGCCGCTCCCATCTCCAGTGTCGACGTTCAGCCCGGTCGAATCGGCCCCATAGCCACCGGTCAGCTCCTCAATGTCCTGCATTAGCTGAGGAGTCCAGCCTGAGTGAGGAGAGACTTTGTTGTGCGGTGATGCGTGCCATGATTTCGCCGGAGACGAGGTCGACTGAAATACATGTGATAAGACGCCCTGGGAATTAGCGGGTGATGTGCTCGCAGTGTTGTATGGGCCGCTCGTCGTTAACCGTCGACGTTTAGCTGGCGAAGTCAAGCCAGCAAAATCGGCGTGGCCTGTCGAGTGCACTCGTTCTAGAGCACTGTTGCTATTGACAGTCGCTGGGGAATCTCTAGGTGCTGAATGTGTATCGAAGCCGGACGACGGGCCAGACGGGGTGCCAGTACTCTCAGGCCACTGGAACACAGCAGTGTAGTCTGTCTCTGGCTCGGCGGCATGGTCATAGATGCTGATGAGTTCTTGCGTCTCATCTAGAAAGGTCAGATTTCTAGCCGTCTTCACCCATGGCTGGGTCTTGCTAAAATCCAGATCCGATTTGGCGGGACCGGGGCCCTTGGAAGCGATGCTGCAATCTGGTCAAGAACCAGGTCTCGTGCCCAAGGATCGGATGTGCATACCTTGGATTGGCGCCATGTCTGAAGCGAATATTGTATCCACGGACGCACTCAATGCCTGTTGCACAACCGAAGTCAGAACCTGCCGCTGAATAGAGCCGTTTGCATCCATACATACCTGCCTTTTCACATCTTGTGCAGGAGGGTCGTTGCTCGTCACCTTTTCCGCGCGTGTCAGCGATACGGCTTCGGACCCAAGAGCCACCAAGGTGGGAAGTCGCCTACATTTCAGGTGCCTTACACGGCAGTTCTGGCTGTACACCCATCAGTCCCTGCACCGTTTGGTGGTCGTCCGCATCGGCGCCCCGGATTAACAATCTTACCAGCCGGTCCGTGTTCTCGGAGTGTTGGACGGAGCGGTGGACATGTCCGTCTAGCATGGCAATCCGCTTCGTCGGCGACACATGCATTTTGAGCGAGCAATACGCTGAGCAAAGAGCGAACCGGCCGGAACATATTGCTCGTCGGCGATTGACAAGGCAAGCGGGGAGGGGCGGAGTCCCCGCCAAGGGCCAGTCAGTCAGCCAGTTTGGGGCTCGATGCGGGGACGTTTGTCTGCCCTGAAACTGCACGGTCATCATCGGTCATCGTGGGGCTCATGATTGGGCCTTTTTCGGTTGTTCTGGAATGGGGTTTATCCCAAGCTTCCGAGTCGTCCAAACTCTGCCGGAAAAACCGTAACGATGATGAGAAAGTGGCTCACGAGGACTGCTATCGGGCCAAGGCCGGGTTTAAGCGCCATTGTTGTGCTATTGGGGGTACCTTAAGTGCCTGCGGTGCTATAGCATGCTATGTACTAGTTGGAAGACCCATCGAGTTGACAGTGACGAACAAAGCTCGCCTCATGTGCATGCAGATTCGCTCACGATTAGGCGCATAAAAGTTGTTCCTACATGTAGCTATTTAGCGTCGGCCGCAGCACCGTGACTTCAGCAACAGATTGTACCCCCTCGCCGGACGGCGACCCATCCGCACCCGATCGTCACGTCCTGGCCATGGCTAATCATTGCCTCGGCGGTTTACGCATTCTCAAAGAAGAATGTCGGCTGGCCAGGAACAGCATTCTCTGCAACCTGGGGCAGTTCCGCTCTCTCCTCGCCCTCCTTTACACCCTCGCTACCACCAACCACCTTTCCACTCTTCCCACCTTCATTCACAACAATGACTTCGACAGCAGCGCATTTCTGGATCGTCTGCTTCAGTCCAGGAACCATCTCCTTCAGCACCTTGACCTCGTCAAATGCCAGCTTCCTTTCAAAGACGGTCGATGGCTCGATGCCAGTCTCCAGGCTCTTCTTGAGTCCTTGGACGAAAGGCATGGCTCGCTTGCTCTCGGTCTTGGGGATGGACTTGCTGACACTGCCAACGTCCAACTTCATGTCCTTGAAATTTTGTCGAACCACTTCGATCACATCATCCTGCCACTTCGGGTATGAGAGAGCAGCAAAGATGGACAGCTTCTTCTCCTTCTTAGGGTCATAGGAGGTTTGCTTGCCCTTGGCCATCTTCTTCAACTGTGCGCCCTCGCCACTTGTGATGTTTGACTGGGTGCTGCGCACGTACTCGCGTGCTGCCGTCAGCTCTGGCTTCTGCGCTGGTGCCTCGGGGAAGAGCGCGTTCTGCACAGTGTCGCTCTTCTTCAGCACCTCGAGCCAGATGTGTTCAGCCCAATGAGGAGCCACGACAGTTACCATCAGAGCCTGGAGCTCAATGTATCGGCGCAGAGAGTCCGCATGCATACCAATGCCCGCGGCCTTGGTGATTTCTCGGTAGAAGTCTCTGGCGGAGGTGAAGTCGTATAGCCCGGACTTGACAGCGGCCTTGTAGTTCGATGCGTCGTATTCTTCGCCGGCAATCTTGACCAAGCCATTGAGCTCGTTCTCAAACACCTCGTCCCAGAAGCCCTTAGCACCGGTGCGCTGAATTGAGTCATTGTTCTTGTGACGCTCGTTCTGTCTGACCTGGTCATACGTTTCACCATCCTTGAGTGGGCGCGCATCATTAATGACACTTTCGCACCACGCACGCAGCTCGTACATGCGCAGGATATTTGAGTTGGCGACCGTCTCTTCAAAGTTGGCATCTTCGATACCATCACCAGCGTCGGCAAGAGCAATTCTGGTAGCATCGGCACCGAACTTGTTCGTTGCATCGGCCAAGGTCAAGAAGTTGCCGGTAGATTTCGACATCTTCTCACCATTCAGCAGAAGATGCCCGTTCACTCTGATCGCTCTCGGCCAGTACTCCTTCGGGAAAATGGCGACGTGAACGTAGAGGAAGAAAGTCAAGTGGTTCTGAATCAAGTCCTTGCCGGAAATTCTGACGTCGAGAGGGTACCAGTATTCGAATTCCCGTCTCATCTTCTTCAGGCTTTCTTCCTTGCTCTTGAGGTGCTCCGGAATGGTTTCAGAACGGCAGAAGAGGTAGTCCCAAACCTCATCCGTCATCTCGTCTGGTGAGAGGCCTGCAGAGCCGGGCTCTTTGCCAAAGATGTCCTTGTGCAGCATGTGTGCGATGGTATAGTAGGCCATGTAGATTGTCGAATCAGAAAGCGACTCGACAAGCTGACTTTGGTCCCAGGGCAGCTTGGTACCAAGACCGTACGACCGCGCGCAAGCCCACTGCGCTAGCCAATCAAGCACCTGTGTGAAGGCGTTCTTCACTTCGGTAGAGAAAGTGTGCAAGCCCTCGCCCTTCTCATTTGTGACATGTTCCAGGACTGCCGGCTGCCATGTCCCATCACCGGATCGGGAAGGCGTACCGTAGTTCATAAACCACTGGTCCAGATGGCCCGCAACACATTCATCTCCAGAACGACTGACGACCAAGCCATCTGGCTCAGCGTAATTGAAAGCCTCACCAGAATCAAGCAGTTGCTGTTTTACAAGCGGCTTCGCCTCCTCAACAGTCTTGCCGGCAAAGTCGCCATAGATCATCTTGCCCTTGTAGAAGCCTTCCTTGTATGCGAGGTCCTTGGCTTCAGCTAGCTGCTTCGCGTCCTTGGGCGAGTTGATCTTCATCTTCTCCACCAAATGCTTAGCGGTCAAGTTACCGTATGATGGCGTGTCGATGATAGGCAGGATTTCCAGGTCTGCCCACTCCTTCTTGATGCCGTAGTAGTCGGCCTTCTTCACCAAATCCATCATGGTTGCGTAGTCATCTGGTGAGTCGGAAGGCACGGATGTCACCACACCAGTACCCTTGGAAGCCTTTACGGATTCCATGGGCAAGATGCGTACACCCTGTTTGTGAACGGAGAGAGGTGCGGCGACAAGCGTGCCGACCACATCGCTGCCCTTCAGATCTGCCACCTTAGGATACACGCCCCACTCTGGCGTCACGCCCTGGAAAGCCATGTTGCGCGCTGCGCGGTCAGATACAAAATAGTACTCCTTGCCCTTCACAATCTCGTAGACACCATAATCGATAGATGGGCCTACGAAACAGCAGTTCTGCCCGTACATCGTTTCTGGTCTCAGAGTGGCCGGGACAAAGTATACATTGCCACCTTCTGGTATCTTGCTCGAAACCTTTTCTTGTGCAGGGGCGGCCCACTCCTTGACTCTCAACTTCAATGCAGTGTATTCCTGCACGTTCACACCTTCACCCGTACTTCTGTCGTGGTCCATACAAGCCTGTCCGTCCTTCGGCGAGTAAACCGTATATCTCTTGCCGAATTTGATCTTGCCCATCTCCTTCAGCCTGTTCATCTGCCACCGCACAAACGCATCATAGTAAGGGTTCGCATCTGTTGTCACCATGCTTCTTCTCCAGTCCACTCTGCAGCCCAAGTTGGTCAAGTCCCGTTGGCAAAGCGGGGGGAAGAACTCCAGCCAATGCTGCGGGTCGGCAAATTTATGAATCTCCTCAATGGGAATGCCAAGAGCCAGCATGATCTGGAACTGGTACTTCAAGGCGACGTTGGTTTTCGCAGCCGCCTTGCTCTTCTTGGCGCTGAACTTCGTTACGTCCGTCTGCGTCGTCTCCTGAACCGGAGCCGGCGCAGTGAGTTCACCGTTGACCTCGCCTTTCGGCTTCTCTGTGTCCTCGTCGGCAGCAACCTCGTTCAGCTCACACTTCTCAAAGTTCTGTCCAAACATCTCGATCTCCCGAACCAGCTTATCGGCACATGCCTTGATGGGCATGCCGGTGCAGTGGTAGCCCTGCGGGTACAAGGCGCGGAGGCCTTTCATGCGAGCCCAGCCGACAGCAAATTCCAGCTTGGAGGCGGTAAAGGAGTGACCGGCGTGAAGGGTACCGTTCATGTAGGGGTATGCCATAGTGGCCAGGTACTTGGGGTGCTTCTCCCTGAGCTCCTTCGGGGCAAGAGCGTGGAGCGGGACATCCTGAAGGGAGGGGGCATCTTGCTCGAACACCTTGGAGTCGGCCCAGGCCTTCTGATACTTCTTCTCGGACGCGATCAGGGTATCTCTCTTGTCCGTGTTCTCGATCTTTAGCGTGCCCTTGGGCTGAGCGGCGGGCTGCAGAGCCGCCTGGGTTGCGTTGACGGCAGCCATGGTTGGATAGCTTCGTTGCGATTGACGAGACGGGAAGGAGCGCAAGCCGGCTGGAAGCCGGAGGAATTGGCGAAAGGGCAGCGTGGTGGTTGTGAGTCACGGGATCGTGGGAGACATGTGAAGATTCGCACTTCGCACGAGGGGCAGGCAATGGAGGGGCGCTGACATGACTTTTGCTGCGGTTCCTGCACCTCACACTCGGCAAACTTTTTGTCGGCTTCCGATCGCGCCAACGCTATCTTAATCAACATCTAGGGGTGTTGGTCACCAGTGGATGGCTGAGCTGGTGGGCTGGAACCACGTATTCATTGAAGTCGGCCCAGTTTCGCGGTGCAATTGGGGAAGTCTCAATCAATTTGATTCAATCCCTTGGCGCAGCTTCGTCCTCCGTCCTTCCATACACCCTGAGCACTTCGTGGGCCTGATCGCTATTGAACAACCATCGGTAATTATACCATGTGACTAGGAGCAATGGCTGCATCAGAGACCCCATTAGATTTAGTAATACGCTTCTCCTCTTCCACTCCGGACATCATCTTGACAATCTCGGCGCCATCCAAGACAAGCACTCTGTCACTCAAACAGCAGATCCGCGCACAGCTTGACGTGCCTGCCTCCCAGAGTCGTCTCCGTCTCATCCACTCGGGCAAAGTCTTGCAGGATGCTGCTGCGCTCTCAAAGAATATCAGCGTCACTTTACCGCCACCTCAGGATACGGAGCTAAAGAGCGACAAGGCAAAGGGAAAGCAACCTTTACGTGAGACGAAGCCCGCAGCTGCCAGGGTCTACATCCACTGCTCAATTGGCGACAAGCTATCGGACCTGGAACTAGCCCAAGAAAATAAACAGGCGCAGGAGGCAGATGATGCACTCGTAACTAAGACCGCTCTCCCGAATTTACAGAACGCCACAGGCAATGGCGCCGAACAGTCTACCACCACTCCAGCACCTAGAGGCTTCGACCGCCTCATCAATGCAGGCTTCACCCAGGCTGAGGTTGCTCAGCTTCGAACACAGTTTCTTGCCATCCAAGCACACACTCACACCCCAGATACCATGCCGTCTGGCCCTGATCTCCTGGCTCTTGAGGAAAGGTGGCTCGATTCCGGTTCGAATGCAGCAGCAGGCGGTGGCGAAGAAGGCGCAGGCGGCTTCAACAGTGAAGACGCTGGTGGCCTTGAGGATATGCTATATGGCAATCTAATGGGCTTCTTCTGGCCCATGGGCGCCATGTTCTGGCTCATGCGTGAAGAGGGCGTCTGGTCAAGGCGAAAGCAGATTGCCGTTCTGTCCGGGTTTCTTGTGAATATTACTTTTGGGTTCTTGCGTGTCATGAATTGATTCTCAACCAGCTGCTTGAGTGCGTACTCATGCTTCCAGCAAAGTACCAAACGCAAACGTACTCCGTGGTCCACAGATTGTGCGGCTGACGTTCTGGAGACTCGTCACCATCTGCCAGTCTTCTGAGAAAGCTTCATCTGTTTTCAAGCCGAGTTGGCCAGTGTGGTTGGCTCCGACAACATAAAGATGGCCGGCTTCGGTCACAGCTGCCACATGCGCGCTGCCAACCGCCATATCCACGATATCTGATGCATCGATATCACCTGCCGGCTCACATTCTTCTGACACTAAATCAACAAGCACGACTTCGCCCGGGCCAGCATCAGAAAGGCACTTGATGGCGTCTTCGCACACAGGGCTTACGGCTGCGCCCCAGAGATACAGCGCCCCGTCCTCTGTCGCTAGAGCAGCATTCAGCCAACCTCCGCAAGCAATCTTGTCGATCTTCAGTCCCCCGACGGCCTCGATAATTCCAGGACTGTCAGCCCCCGTGGCCCCCTCACCACTGATGGGGCGACCGAGCGATTGGTGTCGTGGGTCGCCCCAAGAATAGACCGATCCGTCTTCCATCAAGAGAAGGAAGGTTGTTGCGGCTGCGAGAAGTTGCCGGGGACGGCCATGAAGCATGTGATGCTTGTCCGGATGTTTAGTCCTGTCAGCCGGGTCACTATACCACCCAGTAGCTTTCTCCAGCGTTTCAAACTCGACCACATGACACATGGTGCTTGCAGGCGCAGTCTTGAACGTCAAAGCCACCCTATCATTTCCTGCAAGGGCGATTTGACCGATCTTAGGATGGTGGTCATCACCTGATGTCGTCCACGTCGTCCCAGATAGCCAGTACAACGATCCGTCTTCTTCTACGTAAGCTTTCAAACCGTCTAGGTCACCGATGCCACATTCTAGTCCTAGTGTCCTGTGACTTCTCTGTCCGTTTGTTTCAGCGCCGTGGTCTTGTCCCGAGAATCCTAGGAAACGTAGATTTGTCCTGTGTCCATTAGGGTCGGTGGAGGGCTTTGACGAAAGCACTGTCTGGCTCCACCCTGCGAAGAAGACGTCGATATCGTGCTCCCCGGGTAGGATCTGGATAGGTTGAAAGCTTTGCAAGTCTTCGCTGTGAGAAGGGTCTAATTGGCCATGAGCGTTGAAACCTGCTGCGAGAAGCTGCTGCTTGTTGCCCGCCTGCGATGGGCCGGGGTCCTTTTGGTCAGACATCCTTCATACGTCTCTAGAGCATGATGCTTGGCGCGTAATACGCGACGCTAGAGTTCAGTGTGTTGTGTTTCTCGTGTGTTTGTTGGTGGTTTAGATTGATCGCCCCTCACCCCGCGTTGGTCGTTGCACGTCAGAGCTGCATGACTCGGAAACGTCTCACCACAATGCTTCTCGTACCTATCTTTACGTTCCTTCCTGTTTCTGTCGCCGCAATTCGTCCGTCGAGCCGCGTACATAATGCCTGTTTTCATTACCTCATTGCTCCAAAAGCGGGGTGCTTAGGATGCATAAGCAGGAATTCGCGGGTCCGCGATGGAGCTCAAGAAGCACAGCGAAAACAGCCACCGCTTTTATAAGTACATGTCATGTCCAGCTTCTTGAATACCAAGCCCGCAGCTTCAGTGGCCGAAGAACGTATCATCCAACTTCATCGCCAATTTGAACATCCAGTGGCCAATATGCCGAACACGAAGACTGTTCACGTCCCTCATTTGGGTGGCATTGATGCCGCATACCAAATGCCGATGCCATACGATGCTTCCAAGCCGACTATGGTGCTAGTGAACAGTTTCAACACATCGTCGGAGCTGTACAAGAGCCAATTTGCCAACGAAAAGCTGACTGAGAAAATGAACCTGATCGCGATCGAGCTTCTAGGCCATGGACAGACAAGGACCAAGGCCGAACACTGTGAGTTGAGCATCTGATGTAGTTCACAAGTGAAAACAATGATGGCTGATGTGGATTTGGAGCGCAGTTACATATTGGGATACCGCAATCATGAATATCCAAGTCCTCGAGAAGCTGGGCATGTGCGGTGATGGGAAGAAAGTATTTGTTCTAGGCACGAGCCAGGGCGGATGGATTACAGTCAGGATGGCACTTATTGCCCCAGACAGAGCAAGTCGTCCTCCTTACTTCTGGTTCCCAGCACCATTAGCCTACACGAGTCAGATTCTAACAATACGATTCGCCATGACAGATATCAGGTATTATTCCGCTAGGCACGTCAATGGATTACGAAAGCGAACGCACTCGTAAGCTCGGATGCTGGGATGCGCCAACAGGACTGACGCCTACGATTAATGCTTGCACGACCAACTCGGCGACGCCAGACTTTGAGCCTGGCGACGATTACTGCAACTTCTTAATCGACACTGGCTTCGGCAAGGACTGTGCGGATGAAGCCCGGAGGTACTGGATCAATGAAATTAAAGCCAACTACAGGGGTGATGAGGGTAGGCGGCGATTGAGGATGGCTGCTATTAACCTCAAGGAGAGGGATGGACTGCACAGTCGCTTGTTTGACGTCAGGTGTCCGGTCATGTGGTTGCACGGGACGAGCGATGTTGTGTACAGGTAAGGATTTTACTTCCCAATTCCCACTCGGCAGCGTCTATGGCGTGGATTCTAGTCGTCCTGGCTAACGACTTGACAGCGTGGAGAACGCGAGAGAGGAGATCGCGCTCTTCGTCAATAGTCCGGACGCAAAGCTCAAGGTGATCGAGAACGGTCAGCACTTCCTGAGCTTCAGTCACCCGAAGGAAGTCGACGAAGCGCTGCTCGAGTTCGTTGGCAGGTATGAGAAATAGAGGCGTTGATGCTAGATTGAAGCTACGCCATTGATTCGATTTCGAAGCCTGCAATGCGATGCATTGACTTGGCGTGGTGGCAACGAGGAGCTGCATTTCGTGCGCACGGTCAGATTCAATGTTTGTTGAGAGGCAAGTGACGAATCCGCATAGGAGATAAAGCGGCTCTCACGGCGGAGTTCCAATTAGCAAGACCGCCACTATCTCTGCTCGGAGAAAACGAGGAGTTCGCCAATCAAGACCGCTTCACATATACCCCAGCCACGTCTAGGATAGCAGAGCCATTTTATGGTTCATGCTGGTTCATGCTAGTTCATCCGCTGCTGGAAGATTTCTTGCGCGGATAGCTGCGGCATTTGTCTATGTTCGTTCACATCGTCGTGGTAACAGTTGATATGGGCAGTTGATAAGTTCGGTGCGGCGGGTGCAACTGGAAGCATCCGGGTGGGCGGAGTTGTGGTCTTTTAAGCTTTGAGCCCTCATCTGGCACAGTCGCCAGTTCGGACACCATTTGCGGACCCGCGGCTGGCAGGAACCTTCTTTGGCTGGTCAACAAGGCAAAGGAGCAACTGGAGGTCAGACGTCTTGGCTGACGATACTCGATGTTTGTCCTCCGTGGGATTGTGTCGAATCATGTGCGCTTAGCTGCGAAGTCATGACGCCGACGACAGATTGTATCAACAGAACGAATCCTCTAATTGCTGCGGTAGTCATAGTACATTTGATGTTTCTAGGACACAGCAGATACATAGTCCCTCCATTCCCCCATCCCGCTCCTTGTGGAGCTCCCGTCTGTGCCGAGGGCGCCGCAGATCCTCCGGCAGAAGCGCTTGTCAGCCTCAATCCGCATTTGGTCGAGCTAAGATTGGGTACCGTAGAGGCCGACTTCCAAGCCTCCAAGCCTATACCTAATCACAGCCCAGACTTCCGCGGTAGGACTTGTGCTCTCTCTCTCTTCACGCTCTCCCGCTTTTCTCTTTCATTCCCAGTTCGCTCGTGATAGAGACCGTCGCATTCACTCTCTGCCAAGCCGCTGATGAGCGCGGCGTAGCACGCAGCGACGGCAGGCGCAATAGCAGAGGAAGTGCGATCATCCCAAGACTCGAGGCAGACCGCAGCAGACCCTACCCACGATGCCAGAAGACCGTTGCGCGCGATCAATACAAGACAAGACTACACCGCAAGAATATCCTTGAGACTACATCCTGAGAGTACCTCTCTTGAGCAGGCGCAAGCATGGTTGCGCTTGTCATCGAGAGTTGGATCTGGTATGGCGTTGTTCTGGCGGTGGCTGTCAGCCGATTGTAAGTCCCCTGGCCGTATGGAAGACGGCCCAAACACCATGTCTGACTCCAGCCGCAGTATCTCACGCCACATGACACTCCGCACCTGGAAACGCTTCGGCATTGACGACTATCTCATGGTAGCAGTCTTATGCTTCTATACGACCCTAATCGCGACTATCAACATCGTTCGTAGTGCGAACACAAACCTGATCCCGCCTGGCGTCGACTACCATAAATTCACGAAGGACCAGATTGACGATCGACAGATGGGCTCGAAACTCGTCCTCGTGGTGGAGCAGTGCCAATGCGTGACCATATGGGGTGCGAAGGCGACTCTGCTCATCATGTATCTGCACCTAACGACCATGCGTAGGGAGCATATCTTCGTCTGGGCCCTCATCGGCTACGTCGCATTCAGCTTCGTCTTTATGGAGATCTTCTACTTTGCTGTGTGGTGCAGGCCATTCAGCGAATACTGGGCAATCCCGACCTCTAGTCACCAGTGCAACGCAGCGACCAATCACCTCATTACTAACGCGGTCTTCAACATCTCTTCAGACTGCCTGATGCTGGCGATTGGCTTGCCGATGTTCCTGCGGTTGAGGTTGCCTTTGAAGAAGAAGATCCCGACAGTTGGCATTTTCTCTCTGGGAATCTTCGTTATCTTGGCCGCTGTGCTGAACAAGGTCTATTCGTTCAATCAGCCGTTCGGATCGGCATGGACGTATTGGTACGTACGAGAATCGTCAACGGCCCTCCTTGTAGCCAATCTGCCGTTTGTCTGGGCGTTCTGGCGCAGGATCACTGGTCAGAAGACGACGGAAGGAATTTCGCGCCAAACTAGTCACCCACTCGAGTCCAAGGACCGCAATGCCAGAGCGACAGTGAGGAGAAAGGAAGAGAGTCGCCCATGGAATACAGAGCGTTTCGCAGACAGCGAGGACCTGGAAATGGGTGACAGGCAACCAAGTATGTCACTGGGCGATATTCTCAGCGAGAGCAATCCGAATATTGGGGAGAGTGAGCAAGTGTCGCCGATTACACACCCATCCCTGTTCTTTGGGACACCGCGGACTGCCACCCCAGCCAATGCGCCAAAAGCCGTCGTAGGCGACAAGACTCATTCCCAGGTTGTGCGGCGTGACATTGACTCCGAAGGTGTGACATCGACGACTCCTGCTTCATCTACTTTCCCGTCTCTCAACAGCAAGAAATCGGCAGGGTCGTTTCTTTAGTCGAGGGAAGTCCAATGAGGGGTCAGAACGACCGCCAGGGATGGAGATGGTGCATGGACCGTCATTTGAATCATCCACGCGGCACGGTTTCGTGAGATTGGCGAGGCGCAAATGATGGCTATAGTGGGCAGTTGTCGTTAGCAACGACATCCCAAAGCCACCGCACAGACCGTTCAGCGAAGCGGTGACATCTGCGGAGAAGCAGGTTGCCGAACTTCTCCAACTCGAAACCCGGTGTCAATCGTCCAAGATGTAGAGCCGAATTCCGGCTGACCAGTCAGTCCCATTAGTTTGATCGGCTCACAAAAACCGTTCGGGCAAATGGCTGATTCGTCCTGCTCTGTGAGCATGGAAAAGATTAACGATGGACTGCGTAATTGCAATTACGCTTAATATCACCATAATAGTGCGGCAGCAATCCAGAGCAGGATCGCCACGCAGCATGTTTAGTAGCAAGATACCCCTCCTGTGCGTCTCGACAGCCCAGATGAACGATCATGAAGCTTCAATAAATTTCCTCGTGTTTTAAATCGAAACAGCCTTTCATGCTCATCAATAATTGCAAGTATAGTAATCAGAGACTGTTCCGACTATTGCAATGTCGCGCGGGTGGAAATTGGGTCACTGCCCGGGCTGTCAACAACGCTCGCGGCCCTTACCCGGTCCATCAAATTACTATCGCCAAACACCCCATATCTGCCCCACACACGACTTTCTGCGCTCCCAATGCAAGGCGTTCCTAATTCTCAGAGCCGCTCATGTTGTACCAGTCGCCTGACGAAACAAGTGTAACAAGATGTCGCAGTCCCTTCTCAACTGCAGATTGGATGCAGGCATTGAGGGAAGTGTTGCCCTTGTGCCACAAGAGGGCCTCCAAGCGGAGATTTTTGACCTGGCGTCGTGTTGGTTTCGGACGAGGGTCCGCTCGCTTCTAAATACCTTGTGGTTAATAAGAAATCAGCTATGCCATGGGTAAAAGATGAGCGCGGCGTCGGTTGCAATCGTTCATGCAGCCCACGAATGACGCATTGATTTATTTCGACGCTACCTGTGAAAGGATCGCGCTCTATGCGCGACTATCTGTGAGGCCGATATACCCCAGTACGATTGCGCCAAGGGCTGTGGGGCGGGAGTCTCCAGCGAATTAGCATTAGCAGCCGTTGCTATAGAGCGCTCTCGGCGGCTGGCGCTCCAACCTCACATTGGTCTCTGCACACCAACGTCGGCCAACTACTGACCACCTGGTTGCTGCAGGGCAGGCAAGGCAGTCTCTCGTGGGTCAGGTCGTCGCGAGATTTCACGCTCGGGACGTCAAGTAGTAAGAGCTAGGGTGTCTATATCGCACAACGACAGCTCTTTAGCGCTTGGACGATGTCGTGGTATGCACATTAAACTAACCAGAGCGTTGGCCGAAAGCTGCAAACGATAGCACTGCCATAGGGGTAAGCAGGGGTGGCGACGATTCCACCCAAGGTAAGTCAACTGTCTCTCATCGGTCGGTAGCATTCAAAAGACTCGTTTCCTCTCGCTCTGTAACCCGGTCCAGCCTTTCCCATTTTTTTCTTCTTTTGGCCAAGACCGCCGAAAAGCCGTCTACCTCCTAGTCTTTGAACTCTACCACGGGCGACAAGAAAATGCGAAAGACCTTGCAACTAGCTGCTCTAGCGGCTGGTGGTCTCGCAGCGCCTGGCAAGGAGCAGCATGTTGGACAAGGCCTGCTTCCCAAGCGAGACGCTTACCTAAGCTCTGCTGTCACCACCACCACCCACATTAACACCATTTACACGACTATCGAAGACACAGTCGCGACGGTGTACGAGACAGTCGATGTTACGAAGACTTTATGTCCTTCGAGCACAGAGACAAAGCAGTACGCTTCAAGTTCAGATGCCATCGACGGAGGGGCCGCGCCGCAGGAGGCGGGTCAACGGTCAAACTTTGGCGCTAGCGCTGGCTCACCAACCTCTACAACCACCTCTATATGTTCGGACGATGCATCATCGGCAACCGCTGCACAATATAATAATGGCTCTCCAGACACGCACAATGCCGCTGTTTCCACAAGTGGCATCTCTACCCTTGCATCTCTATCCTCCCTAGCCACCATGTCTCCTACCCTCTCTTCCGCCATGCTGCCTACAACGACCGCAGTTGCCTCTACTATGACCAGCGGTGTGATCTCGCACACGGCCGCGGCAAATGATGTGTACACTTGCTCGACAACCATTTCGGCCGCTTCGACTGTCCCATCATGCTCAATGCTCCCTACGGCTCCCATCACCAACGAGGAGCAGGTTGGCGACTCGGTACTTGGTTCTCTATGCGCTCCCTATCTGGACAAGTGGCTCGGCGACTATGAGACTGCGCCCTGGGGAGACCTTACGACAAGCAACTCGGATTCGACCGTGCAAGGTGACGTCCCCGTCACCAACGTCACGCGGGCTTACGACTTCACGATCTCCCGCGGTCGCATCTCAGCAGATGGCGTTCTTCGTGACGTGATCCTGATCAACAACCAATTCCCAGGGCCAATGATCGAAGCCAACTGGGGCGATCGCATCGAAGTCACCGTTCACAACAACATCACCGAACCTCAGGAGGGCACGTCTCTCCACTGGCACGGTCAACTCCAGAGGTTGACACCTTGGCAAGACGGTGTACCATCCATTGGTCAGTGCCCGATCGCTCCAGGCCACAGCTTCACGTACAACTTCCTGGCAGAAGTACACGGCAGCAGCTGGTACCATGCCCACTACAGCTCCCAATTCACTGCTGGTGTTGCCGGTCCTCTTGTCGTCCACGGTCCCACCTCAATGGATTACGATATCGACATCGGTCCCGTGATGCTGAGTGACTGGTATCACATTCCGTACTTCAGCATTGTCGAGAACGCTGTTGGCACCGACCTTTCCGTCATTCCACCGACCAGTGATGCGGTCTTGATCAACGGCCGTGGCCGATTCGATTGCTCCAAGAGGTCCTACGACAATGCTTCCCAGTGGCTTGGCAGCAACCTTGAGTCGGACCTTGAGTGGACTTGCGTTGACGAGGCCCCACTTGCTGCTTTCCGCTTCCAGTCGGGTAAAGTCCATCGCCTTCGCCTGATGAACCATGGTGCCAATGGCGTCCACAAGTTCTCAATCGACAACCACAACCTCACTGTCATCGCGACGGACTACGTCCCGGTCGTGCCTTACACCACCGATGTCGTAACACTGGGTGTGGGTCAGCGCGCTGATGTCCTTGTCACAGCCCTCGACACGCCTGAGGCGGCCATTTGGATGCGCACCTCGGCACCCGGCGGTGAGCCCTGCGGTGGTTCTGACAACCCGGACATGAAGGCGGCGATCTATTACGAGAATGCTGACATCACCGTCGACCCCAAGAGCGAAACGACACATTCATTCAATGAATCTGCCTGCTTGAATGCCGACTTTGCTGATGTCACGCCTGCTTACGCCATCACGCCCAGCAACAACACCTACCTGCAAGATCTCGACCTCACTCTCGTCAGGAACGAGACTGGTAACTTCGAATTCCGTGTCAATGGACAGGTCTACCACGCCAACTTCAACAAGCCACTGTTGAAGAACGTCCAAGAGGGCAACTTCACCTTCGAGCCGCAGTGGAATGTCTACGACAACTTGGGTGGCCCTGGCACCACAAGCGTCATCTTGAATGTGACGAACAACATGCCGCTCACCCATCCTTTCCACCTTCACGGCCACAACTTTTACGTCCTGAATGTCCAAGAAGGCTCGGGACCAGCACAGGCACAGCGCCCTGGACCAAACAACGGACCCGGCTTCGAAGATGGCCTGGCATGGGACGGCAGCGTCAAGAACTTCGCCAACCCAATGAGAAGGGACACCATCCTGCTCCCGCCTTACGGCTTCGCCGCGATCCAATTCGAGCTGGACAACCCCGGCATCTGGCCTTTCCACTGTCACGTTGCGTGGCACTTGAGCGGTGGCCAGTCGATCAACATCCTGTACAGGCCCGACGACATCCCCACGCTTCCTGAGGGCTTCACCGAGGAGACCTGCAAGGACTGGGACTACTACAGCAGCCAGAACGTCGTGGACCAGATCGATGCTGGCGCCTAAGGGTGACAACCCCTAATTTTTGCTCTCTTATTGCTGCAATTCGAGCGAGGCGTCTTGGGTTTTCTCTCACGGGCATTCAACAGCGCCCTGATCGATTTCTGGATCTAAAAGGCTGAGTGTTTTTGCGACTGTCTCGGCGGCAGCACTTAATGGGTCGGAGATTTGATTTGATTTTGTTCTTTTTCAAAGTCAGGATGCTAGTATTGACCATCCCATTTTCTTATCATCAGCACGTTAGAAAGCGTAGAGTAGCAACGCTATACACTAATATAATGTGTTTTATAATAACATCCTGTCTCTTCAAATTGCGCCGTTTCAGTTTGGCCTTGGCCGCAATCTCTAATCGCGATCAGCACAGCACCCATATGATTGCAAGACTAGGTCAGTCTCAGCTGGTCACGAGCATCTCTGTATGTCACACGGCGCTACACGACGACTACTGACTTCGATTGGCCCAAGTGGGAGACCATATCAGGTGTATGTATTGTCATGGCATTTTCTATGCACCATTCGCATCGCCCGCAGCACTGGCGCCACTACTCTTCCACGCACTAACTATCAGATCCACGATGTGATTCACGCCCGTACCATTCTTCACCTGGGCAAAGATAGTCGGCCCACCTTCCCTAATCTTCCTGGCATCTCTCTCCATGACGCCCAAATCAGCTCCAATCAGCTCCGCGAGATCCGTCTTGTTAACGACTAGCAAGTCACTTTGCGTGATGCCTGGCCCGCCTTTTCGCGGGATCTTATCGCCTCCACTGACATCGATCACGTAGATGATAAAGTCCGCCAGCTCCCTACTGTAGTTCGCCGCCAAGTTATCCCCTCCGCTCTCAATCAGAAGCATCTGCGTGTCGAAATCGCGGTGGAGGTCCTGCAACGCGGCCAAGTTGGCCGAGATGTCCTCGCGGACGGCAGCGTGCGGACAGCCGCCCGTCTCAATGGCCCGGATGCGTTCGGCGGGGAGGGCGTGGTGGCGGGTTAGGAACTCGCAGTCTTCGCGCGTGAAGATGTCGTTGGTCACGGCCGCAATGCTGTATTTCTCCCGCATGGCCTTGCACAGGGCGAGCATCAGGGCGGTCTTGCCTGAGCCTACGGGTCTATATTGGACGAGGGCACAGCGTGCTTAGCAATGCTGGCGCTCCTTGGAAAAAAAAAGGGGAACTCATAGTGTCATGTGTGTGAGTGTGGTTCGAGAGACATACCCACCAATGCCTACAGTGAATGCTCGGTCTTGCCAGTCCCGGCCCTCGATAATGGGCATTTCGCGGCCGAGAAAGGAGCCAGGCCCGTCAAGGATCTCGTGGCTATGGCCATGGTCGCCGCCAGGATGGGCGTGGCTGTGGCCGTCGTGGGAGTGTGTGTGGTCAGACATTGTGAGAAAGCGTGTTTATGAAGGTGTGGATTGTATTCAGCTCGAGATACGCGATCCGAAGTCAAAACGCTTTGGTCAAGTGGGGGGCCGCGGGCACATGCCTCTGCCACGCTTCTCTGTTCACGTTCTGCGAATTGGCAACATTTTAAAACTTTTGGGGTGGTAAGAGAATACCACGTCGCTGAAACTTGACGCATATCAGATTAGACGGGATTTGGATATCACTACTGACGGTTGCGAATTAATTGACGACTGATCGAAGTGAGGATGGCGGCGCAGACGCTTGCAGAACGGCATTCTTGTTCGTCGGAGGCTTCCAAGGCCTCTGCTCTCAGACATCTGGCCTGTAAAGTTGCTTCATGGTCGCCGTGAATTGCACCTCGGGTGGTTTCGCCCGCTCAGCCAGCTTTTGTAGTAAATCACAGGCGTCACTATGGTTCATGGCCTCGGCTACTTGCATCGGCGTCATTCCAAGCGAATCCTCAACAAGAGGATTGGCGTGATACTGTCCCAAGAGCTCGATCACATCCAACTTCCCGAGCTTTGCTGCCTCGTGCAATGGAGTCCCAAGGCCAAATGCTTCCAGCTGGAGATATGACTTAATGTCATGCTGGTACATAACTTCGTTCACATCAGCGCCTTGTCCGAGGATGTATTCGACAACCTGAGCGCAATCGGGCGCTTCGCGGCGCACCGCGTGATGAAGGAGCTGTCCGGATCGTATGTGTCTACTCTCTCCCATCATGAGCTTTACCAATTCGAAGTGCCCGACTTCGACAGCAACTGAAAGTGGCGTGAGATCCAGGTTACACCGTGCGTCAGGATCTGCACCATTTTGTAAGAACCATTGCACCATGTCTCGGTCGTGGATGGCCAAGCTAGATAAAGAGTCATCTTCTGTCTATCGTGTAAGCTGTCAGGATACGCACGCAAGAGGTGGCGGATGCCAGGGACCAAGGGCTCTGTTGATATCCCATCCCATTTCAAAAAACAGTAATAACATGGCTGTCGAGCGAGATTCTATGGCGATCACCAGCACATCTTTATCAAGGATCGCTGCGTCATAAGAAAGTATAGATCTGGCGATTGACAGCCTAGTGCTCTTCACGGCCTGATGCAGACAATAGCGAAGGCGAGCTGGTCGCTCAACGTCACTCGCAGCGATATTGGAGATGCAGCGCATGGCAGTGGATTCATCATCTCCGACGATGGCTGTAATCGCCATTTGCGTGTCCAGATCACCGAACTCAGAGCTTGGGATCTCGAAATCAGACACCGGGATACCACTAACGGGTTGGAAACCAAGGTCCATGGGAGGCCTGCGTATTTGACACAACTTGTGAACCTTGGTTTCTAGAGCAGCAGTCGACATCAGAGCAAAGAGACGTCAAACGATTCGTCAGGCAAGCATAGAGGAGCATCACCCGACGGTGGATCCGTATTTTCTAATGTTCACAGAAGGTATTGATTGGAGATCTGGAGTTGATGAATGGATGACTGTATCTTCTCTCCAGCACTGGTACGGGGATGGATCCTGCTTACACATCTTTCTCATGCAAGCCAAGGACCGCAGACTCGGATTCTTTGTCGCAAGCGTCTAGGTGATTATTACATCGCAGACCTCGCATTGCACTCGTAACAAAATCATCTTATGAATTCTGTGTTGGAACCTTTCGACTTTAGTGCCAAGTTCGACAGTAAGCTCGAATTGCCGCCAATACCTGACAATACGCTTGATAACAGGCTCGACTCAGCAGTAGCAAGAGCTGAAGATGCAACGACAGCAGGAAACATACCACGCTTGGCCAAAGCGCTCTCTGATGTGCGCTCTCTTCTAGAGCCAAATGCCTCTTTCAATCGTCTCAGCAGTACATTATCCTTGGCTACTCGTCATGGTCACCGAGAGGTGTTGAAGTACCTGCTAGCGGAGAATGTTCCGATTACTGCAGACGCGGTGACAGCGGCTACAATAGCGAAAGACGAGTGGATGCTTGACTTGATGCTGAGCAGTGGGTGGAACATCGACGAGCCGCTTGGCTTCACCACTGCCTCGGCATTGGCGTAAGTGAGCGGCAAATGTATGCAACGGTATCGCTAACTGAAGGTAGGCTTGCTGTTGAAGACCGAGCTCTCGTGTCTTGGTTTCTGGAGCGTGGCGCATCTCCAAATGCTCAGTGCTCGCTGGATTTGACACCACTCTCTATCGCAGTACAGTTTTCGTCCATGTCAATCATCCGGTCTTTGTTCGACTATGGAGGGTCTGTGGAATACGGACAACTGCTGCACTACGCTGTGCGGAGAGATTTACCAGACCAGCACGACGTGCTAGACCTCATACTCAGCAAGAACCCACCAATCAACCACGTCATGTATCAAGAGCATCCTCAGAGCTACTTTCGTCAACGCATGTTTGGCCTTGGAACCCCATTGCACGAAGCGGCAGGAAAAGGCAAACTTGATATGGTTAAGAAGCTGATAGACTTAGGGGCACATCCTTTGATCAGGGACTCTTGCGGCAAAATCCCTCTCCAACGGGCTCATAAGGCGGGACAGGACTCGGTAGTCGCGCACTTAGGTCAAATCACAGCAAATGCAGAACGGCCGGTGCACCAATTCACTGATGGGAAAGAGACGACAGGCTGGAGCTGAATACTCTAGTGTCCATAGCGCTGTTCACGATTGGGTGGCTTTGGGAAGAGATGTCTCTGGAAAGTCTGCTTGCTAGCCTCGTTGAGGCCATTTTCATATTGTCGGATGGTCAGCTCTTGTCGTGACATAAGAGCCTTTGGCAACATTCTTGCGATCATTCACCCCGCAGACGAGGCTTCATGATACTATCATGTTCTGTCACTTTGGGGACAGGCTGTGATGTATCCCAAGTATTCTCTGGCGGTTGAACGAAAACAATTCTAGCAGGGCGTCAGACTGCAACGGAGGAGATGTCCCATGAGCGTTTGTTATGGACAGTGGAGAGCAAGCTCTTAGAGTGGCCAAAAGATACTGGCAACTGGCGTAGTGCCGTATCGTGCTTTGTCCGCGGTATTCGTTTGTACAGTGGTAGCGACGAAGGCTGAATGGCAACGCGACCAAGCACGTGGACCAGTCGAATAATTGTACAATATTATTTGTCGGTATGCTGTCCCATTGAGATGCAAGGGTTTCGCCCCGATACAATTAGCAGTCTAGTCAGTGATGATGGTGCCGATTTCCTCCGGCAAATGGCGGGGCACAGATAGTGGTCAACAAATGTTATCTAACAAGCAAGAGTTCTATACAAACTTCGTATGCGACGCCCGATCGGAATAGATGGTCAGTCTGTCGATTCTCTTGGGGTGTAACGAGTCGTCTTTGATGAATGCAGGAGATGAAGACAGATGCGACCTCCAGGACCAACTGCAGATTGCAGCAGGGGCCCGGCACCAATTCCGTTTTGCCGTTTACCATATTTGTATCTATTACCCACGTCGACTCCCCGCCCTTGGTCCGCACAACATATCTCCTCCTATTGTCTTCACGTGCGACGCACGCATATTCGGTCTACATGCTATCTATGTGGCGAATTCCGACTCAATATGGACACTCTAACCGCTTGCCATTGGAAGCACACCCGTGAATTCTGCGAAACCCTACCAAGACTGGTATTTATCGGACGCGGCGACTACCATTGGACCTTCGAGAGGGCTAAGAAATCTAGAAATTCTATCGCAGACAGACTACTCTCTCTACCAGTGTTGCGTAGCCCAAGAGAGACTTTGGCAGGCATTGTGTGGCTAAATGTAGCTGCCCATATCAGTGTCAGGTTAACAGTTGCTGTTCGCGTTACCCATGACCTTCTTGATTGGGAGCAGTCGTTCGCAGCTCGTTGGACGCCCGGGTGGCTGCGAGAGACTGCGCGTAAAGAATCTATGAGGGGGTTTGTGACTCGCGCCGTACGGTCGTGCCTAACGCCGTGGACACTCACGAAGTCATCGCTCATGCCAAGCAAATGGCACACATGGATCACAAGTGCTTTCATCCATGTTGATGCTATACACCTCCTGAGCAACATGTTAGGCCTCTGGAAGCTTGGTCTAGTTGTCGGTGGCCTCCCCGGCGTGACTGCTATCGACATACTCTGCATCACCGTGGGAGCAAGCATATCTGGCTCTGCAGCCTGCTTGATCGTCTCGCAGAATGCACCGGCGGATTTCATCGGCTGCGGTGCGAGTGCAGTCGTGTATGCGATCAGTGTCGCTGCAAGCCTCGGTGCTCCAACTGAAACCATCAGGCTTGAAATGCAGCCATTTGAGATTCATGCCAAACCGTGGGCCGTGACTGCTTTCAGTCTCGTCATGGACGTATTGGGATTTTTGACGTCACAAGGAGTGTTACCCTCGAAGTTTCACGTTCGATTGGATCCATCCGCCACGCAGTCAATACCATGGGATCAAAACACCGGCACAAGGATGTTTGTTGGACACGCAGCACATTTAGCTGGCGCTGCATTTGGTGCGGCATACTACTGGCTGATGCTACGGTCCAAGATTGCCCGGGCGCAGAACCGAAAAGTAACTGAAGGACTGGGGAATGATATGACTCTTGCCGACCACCGAAATACAGAGCAGGATCATAGCATCTTGTCTGAGGATCTCCCCGTACCAGCTTCCGGCCACGGCACAGATGGTTGACAGTGGCTTGTTCTCGTTTCAGCATTGGCAGCTGCTCTGCAAGGTACAATGCGATGACCTCCTTCCTCCTTGCAGCATGTATCATGCGTCTTCTCAAGCAGTGACTTGTGTGTCTGAATCCTACAAATGAATGGTGACAATCAGGAGAGGCTGGCAATTCAAGACTACAAAATGATGCAGTGGAGTTTCAACTCCACTGAAAGGTCCCTTGTGGTGTCCGACGATTACGAAGTGGTGTTCAGATGATCCAGATAGTCGATATCGCGGGACTGAAGGCATTTCCTGCGATCAGCCTTCTAATCGATGACAAAGCCTCAGCTGCCACTTAATGCCGGAGGATGATGCTTACGTCGCACATCACGACCGGGCGGGGCTAAAGGAAAGGAAAGTGAAAGTAGTATGGGTGCAGTGGCCGGCTAGCTCAATTGCAAGAAGTTTGAATCAGCGCCAATTTCAACGACTCGCAAACGCAGCCTAAAAGCACTCTCCAAGAGTCCACAGGAAGAAAGCGGTACGACATGTAGGCTGAAAGTCACATCAAAGATTTGGCGCCTGGCAATCCCCTTAAAAACTTCCAAGACTGCCTTCCCTTGGCAACAGCTTGAACAAAGGGAGAGGCTTCAACCCTCATCAGCCATCAGGAGCCAAGACGACTCCTTTTGCAGGCACAAAGATGTGTCTGATTTCGGACAATTCAGTCTTCATTTCAGCCAACTTCCTCATCGCCTTACAGTTGCAGTGCGCTGTTGACAAGGTGTTGCCGAGCTACCTCCCGACTAATAAGCCTGCACTGCGCCTTCTTGCAAGGCAGTAGACGTCGATATTCTTCGGCTAGAACAACAACGGCACAATCCTGAAAGGGGATCAAAAGGCTGAATGGTCGCACGGCGGCTTATTGAGCGGTATTTGGCGCTTTCAAGGACTGGCTTAGGGCGGCAGTAATGAGAACGCCTCCACCTCTAAGACCTGAGATGGCTGTCTGAGCTTGTTTGCAGTCAAAGGTAAGTATAATAGTAGCCCAATGCCGTCTCAATATGACCTGACTCTCTACACCGCAGCCTTCAGAATCACAAAAACCACAGACAATATGCGATTCGATTGGTTCTTCTTCGTTCTTCCTCTCGTTTGGGCCTCGCCTCTCCTGAACTCTAGTGATGTCTCTGCAGGCCCGCCAACTACCGAAGAGAAGGCACTATCACGCAGATGGATAATCACTCTAAACAAGGGCTCCCTTGTGAATGATGTTCTCGACTTTCTCTTAGCCGGCTTCGGGGTCGAAAGACGGAACCTCATCTATACCTACGATATGCCTGACTTTCAAGCATTTGTCATTGAAGTCCCCGGTTTCTTCTTGAGGTTACCGCGACAAGACCCAAGCACTGGAAGCATCAAAGCCATCGAAGAAGACTCTGTTGTCAATATAAGCGCCATTACGACGCAGAACAATGCTCCTTACGGTTTGGCAAGGCTTTCTACAAGAGCTAATGCTACTGGCACCGTGTATAATTACGACTCAACAGCTGGGGCTGGAACGTTTGCTTATGTCTTAGACACGGTACGATATCCAGTTGCTTATTGTGTTTGCGTGGATTTGAAAGGTGAGACTGCTGACCATCTGTTCTGAAATACAGGGTATCAACACACAGCATCGGGATTTCCAAGGTCGGGCTGTACTTGGGGCTAGCTTTCCCAGCAGTCAAATCAATTCAGACGGCAACGGTCACGGGACGCATGTCGCCGGTATCATTGGTAGCGCCACCTATGGCGTAGCGAAAAAGTCGACGCTCATCGCTGTTAAGGTGCTTTCAGACTCTGGGAGCGGATATCTGTCAGACGTCATTGCCGGTATCGAGTGGTCGGTGAACAACGCCACTGCAAGCAAACGAATCGGTAAAAGCGTGATGAACTTGTCCCTGGGGTCTGCGAAGAGCCAGGTTGTCGATGATGCAGTCAATGCTGCAGTGCAAGCTGGCATGGTACGCAGTCCTCGGAAAGCGTTGATTCCTTCATCGCTGACATTACAAACAGTTCGTTGCAGTGGCGGCAGGCAATAATGGCGCGGATGCTACGAACTATTCGCCTGCCTCCGAGCCATTAGCTTGCACCGTAGGCGCCATCGACAGCAAGAATGCGGCGGTCTCTTTCTCCAACTATGGGACAAGCTTGGACATTTGGGCTCCTGGCGTCAGCATCCTTAGCACTTGGATCGGTAGCAACAGCGCCACTGCGACTCTCAGCGGTACATCTATGGCCAGCCCGCATATTGCAGGGCTGGCCGCTGCGCTCTATGGACAAGGGTTTGGGGGTCTCGGTGGGGGAATGTGTGACGTTATTCGGGCGTTAGCTACCAGAGACAGCATTTCGCCGGCGCCACGTGGAGGTTCAGTGAACTATGTGGCGTACAACGGCATTGGGGCTTGAAACTATATCGGCAGTGCGAGCTGTAGGTCTAGAGGCTTGAAGGTCTGGTGGTAAAGTGTTTTTGATAAGGGAGGACCACCACCTGCGATAGCACCAAGCATTCCCAGAAAGCTTGGTATCTTGATTGATGGGAGTCGCCAGATGTATAAGGACGATGCCAGCATACACTTTCGGTGGTGTCGTGCTAAGACCATTCGTTCTGCAGAACTGCTTGGTTGTTCAAGTACCTTGGCATTAGCGGCTGGAGGCTAAATATCTTCGCATTACTTTCATACAAGCACAACTACCCGGTTGTCCTATCTGAAAGAGAAGAAGCGAATGGTTCTCACGAGGCTTTGGCAACGAGATTCATATTCGTCGTACACCAACGATGGCCTAGGAACTTATGTAAGCTGACCTCTCGCTTCCAACCTTGGGAAGGTTGGATGATGAGTACTGCAGCCTGAGGTGTCCAATCAGCAGACGCCGACTTCACTTCTCTGGTTTGGTAGATTCAGTGCAGTCACTGCCTGTCTCTCGAAAGATTTTCTAATACGTTCGATCTCTTCAAAATTGATGGAAATAGTCCCTTGGAGTTCCTACTCCAGTGTTGCCGCGCGCCATGAAATTTGCCGAAGCGCCAGTGGGAATCGTGAGATGGGGGTGGCTCCCGGAGAATTGCGTAACACCAGCGTCAACGCGGTCATCGGGCCAGCGATCCAAACGATCTGCGCGTTGCTCAATAATCCGCGCGTCCTACATAAAACAAGGATGCTGTGTTGCTCCCCCCTGCAGCTGTGGCTGGAGCTGGCGCCGCTTTGCGTCAGAGTTGGCCCAGAGTAGTGATGGGCTCCTGCGGCGATCACAGAGCTCGAGTCGAGAAACAGGTTTACCGTCGTCTTCTGACGTTTCTTCAGTTTGCCCATTATTTCCTTGCCGTACTCCGTACACTGTCACCGGGATAGCTTCCAAATCCCTCATATTTATCAAAGTGCATACTACTCATTAAATTATTATGGCCACGCAAGAGACAGAGCAGTCAGCATCCCTAGGCGCAGAGGGAGGATTGAACGCCGGCGCCAACGCATCTGGTCAAGCCAGCGCGCAGTCTAAACAAACGCAAAAGCGCACACCGAAGAAGTTGGGCCGAAAGCCATCTGGTCAAGTACAGCAGCAACAAACTCCGGACCAGACTCAGGACGAAGGTGAAGGCGACGCACAAGCTGGTGCTCAGCAGAACGCCAACGCCAACGCAGACGCCGACGCTGAAGAAGAAGCCCAGCCAGAGCCCCAGATGGAGGAAGAACAGTCACGTCAACCGTCGCGCAGGCGCCAATCGCGCGGGCGTGGTCGTCGCGGTGGAGGTACTCAGGTCCAGGACAGCGACACCGAGTCAATCGCTCGCAGTGACATGAGCGCGACTGGCGGTCGCCGCCAGCGACAACGCCAGAAGAAGCAGCAGGCTCAGGCGAAGAGCTCTCAAGGCGGTGGACCACTTGACGACATCACCGAGCAATTACCTGGCGGTGAACTTGTCAATGGTGCTGGTGAAATGGTGCAGAACACTGCTGGTCAGGCTGTAAACCAGGTCGGTGACACCGCAGGGAAGGCTCTTGGTGGCCTGACTGGAGGAGGCAAAGGTCAAGGTCAAGGCCAAGGCCAGGGTGGAGAGGAAGAGGAGAAGGGCGAGCAGTTGCGACTGCGACTAGAGCTGAATTTGGACATTGAGATTCAGCTCAAGGCCAAGATTCATGGTGACCTGACTCTTGGACTGCTCAACTAGAGCGGAGCCGAAGAAAAAAGAGAATACTTTTGTTGGATAATTTGCACGATCTTACGCTGAATGAGATGCGCTGGAGTTTGTATGGAGCATTGCGATGTGATCAGATCATCTTGTTGTACAATTTCGATACCTACTTTTTCTATCTGGCATTCTTGTTGCGAGCACTGCATATTATCAGTCTGTCACCTTTGATTTCAAGGGATTGCATCGTATGCGTTTCGATACTCTGAGCACCCTAGCGTCCTTGAGTGGTCAGCCGTTCCACGCTGTTTGAAACGCTACCAAAAAAAACAAACGGCATGTGTTGCAACTATGACGAAACGTTTGCTCGACCAAGCCTGCTGTTTCTTCACATGAAGCGTCCCCATGCCAAACTCACTCCGCACACGAAGAGCAGATCGTGTTCTCCTACGTCTAGATCGTCTCAGTAACGGACGTCATCTTGCCATTTTCGCTATAGTCTCCTTCTATCGCGTTCCGGATCGTCGCATTTGTCCATGCGCGGTGGAAAAAACGCGTACTAGCGTGCATTCGGAAGTATAGCTGACCCCGGTCGCTGAAGTCATTGCTGTGGCGCAGAGGTGGGAGGCCGACGCGGTGGCGTTATCGGATCGGCAGCAAGACGTCTGAATCGGAGCCAAACAGGTTTTGAATGGCAGGGTAGCTCCCCTGCGCTGCTGTCATGGCCCTGTAGACGTAGAGTTGTGGAGAGAGAGAGCAGAGACGTACGTGCATGTGTTGGTGAACTTGGCCGGTGAGGTTTCGCCATTTGATGTAATCCTGAATACGATTGTTCGGTAAATTCACTTTGGCCTCTATCTGTTGAGTACTGAGTCTACAGTAATACTTGGGTGTTTGAGAAAGGGAACAAACGAGCGCAGTAGTAGAAGCCTACAGCCAACATGCCTCAGAATCGGGATCTTGTCGAACAAGCGAACCCGCAAGAAGATGCTGAAGCCGATCCGGAACCCGTCAAACAGCGCACAGTCGAGCAACAGAAGAAACAGGACAACATCGTCGCCCAGAACAGGCGCCTGAATGGCGAGGAGACGAACCAGTCACGTTCCCAATCGCGTCGGGCGCGGCGGAAGCGCATCCAGAAGATGCAAGACGACGGGAAGTTCATGAAGACCAACTCCCTCCCTGCGTTGGAGGAGGCGGATGCGAACCAGGAGCTGAAGGCGATGGGCCCTTTTGAGCGGATAGGGCCGGACAGTACGAGTATGGATGGGCCGGTGACGATGGCGCGGGCGGAACGAGGAGAGATTCCCGTGCGAGGGACACATCCTGGGCAGCCATATTACATGAAGCCGAAGCAGGAGGCTAGCGTAAGTCTCTTCTTTTGCTTCGGTATAATGAGGAAGAACATAAGGCAATCAAGAACAGGCACGGGTGCCAAGTTCTAACGGCTAGGAAGCGTTGGAGGCAAGGTCTTAAGCGACAATGAACACATGCTGACAAGATGATGCCTCTTACAGAGCGAACTCAAAGACACCGACGGACTAAAACTCTCCCTCGAAGCGAACCTGGATATCGAGATTGAGCTGAAAGCCAGCATAAGAGGCGACCTGACCTTATCTCTGTTGTAAGTCTCTTCTCTAAACCTTTACACCCCCTTGCCTTTCCCTTCAAACCCAAATCGTGCGCGCAATGCTACTACCGAACACCAACATCACTACTCCGCTGTATCTCTCCTCCTATCCCTGGATCACTACTCCCTCGCCATTCGGTAGAGGTCGAGTCACGTATCTCGGCGAGTGGCAAGCGGACAAGAATCCAAGAGGAAGAGACTCCCAATCTACCCTCCCTCCCTCCCTCCCTCCCCTCCCTACAAACACAAGCACCAGCACCAGCACCAGCACCAGCACTAGCACAAACAATCATAAAAATCGGAAGAGGAGAACAATCTTCTGAGACCTTCACCAGAGAGTAACTGTTCGCAGCGCATGATCCGGGAGGAAGGCAAAGAAAGCCCTCCCCTCCAAAAACCACACACGCACTGCAACGGAAACACACAAGCTCTCGAGATTTACACCTCCTCCCCATCTCCCACAACCTCACCTCATCCCACCTCTTATCCACCACCACCACCATCACACAGACTATGCATTTCCTACCCAGCATACCCCACCACACACCGGGGTTTTCTCCAGAGAATGGAGTTATCATGCAGACAAAAGAGAAGAACATAGGCTTACGAACTTTGCGCTTCCCTTTCGTCATTATACAGCGAAGCGATGTGAGAAGAGAAAATCTAGCAAGAAGAAGATTATACGAAACTCCCAAGACCGAAACTTCATTTATCGAGGCTATTTGCAAAACCTATGAAGATTTCCACAAGAGGGAAGTGCTTATTACTAGACGCGCGCGTAATTCATCTTCACCATGTTTTTTGCGCGCCAGGGGGTTGGAAGGGGAAAAGGGGGAGGGGGAGAGTCACCCTATTTTGGAAGGGAAGTATTCTTTACTTGGGAATGTTGTTCTTTTTTTTTTTTAGATTTTACCAAAACGAAGTTATGCATGACCAGTTCCACATCGTGACAAGAAAGTTGATTCAAAACCGGGGAAGAACCAAAAAAAAAAAAAAAAAAAAAAAGGGAGCCGCAAAAGGGAAAAACCCATACTTTTTCTCTCTCCGCGGTGAAAGCGTATGGATGAATGGGGGTATCTATATCGGACCTCCTTCCTTCCTTCCTTCCTTCCCTTTCTGGCCCTCTTAATCTCGATCCAGCCAAATCCCGTCCCTCTCAATCCCTTCCATCCCTATCTAACCCGCTTTGAAAGTAAGACTTCCCTCCTTCCCACCATTGCCGAGAAATGAGTAGTACCCCATGATTCCGAAATCCGATCTCCTCTCCTCTCCTTTCCATAGTACTGTCCTACTCTTATTATCTCTTAACAGAACCACCACCATTACCACCCTGATGATGAGGATACGAGGGACGGAAAACCACCCGTCGAGTCGCCCCGGCCGTCCCCAGCTCCCCGAAATTCCCACCACCACCACCACCACTAGCAGCAGCAGCGTTACCACCGCTACCATACTCAACGATACCCCTTTTCTCCCCCTCCTGTTCAACATCACGATTGTTAATATAGCCACCACTACTATTACCTGCCGCACCCGCTCGGGCCTGCTCCAGCATCTCCTCGACCCACTTGGCTTTCTGCTCTGGGAGGAGGGATTCGGCGGAGCTGGAAGCGGGTTTGGGGTTTCGGTTGCTTATTGTTGTTGGTGGGCGATTGCTGCTGCTTCCTGGTCTACTACTGCCGGTGGTAGGGGCGTTGAGACTACCGGCTGTGGAGGGACGGGAGGGGTTTTTGATTGAGGAAGTTGATTGGGGTGTTGAGCGGAGTGGAGGCTGCTGCTGATGTGCAGTCAGGGTGTCGTTGTTGGATATGGTTGGTGTGCGCTCGTAGGCGGTAGAAGGTCGTGAGAAGCTCGTGGTCGCCTCGTGGTCGTCAGCGTCGTCTTGGTCCATCGCGTTGTTGTTCGAGCCTTGCTGTGCACCACCTGTTGTAGAAGGCACACCTAACCGACTACCTGGCCTCCTATCAGGCGTCACAGGCGCCCGACTCAGCGGGGTCGGCGTAAGGGAAGAGCTACTAGCCTTCCTCGAACTCTGCTGCAGCGCCGACTGAGTCATTTCCAAGCCACTGCCACTAACAGTGCGACTGCCATGGTGGTCGGCATACTGTCTGAGATAATCCGCTAAATCCGCCCATCCACCGCCGACCCGCACCATGACACGCTCGCCTTCACCTACCAGCCTCACGAAGAGCTTGATGGGATCTTCTCGCCCCGCCTGCGTGAGATGGTAGAGTTTGACTTCGCCTTCACTCGCGCCTCCTCCTCCGGAAGGAGTGTGGTTCTTCTTCGTAGTGGAAGGCTCGGCAGGGGCGAGGGTCATGTCGCCGCCACTAGTGCCATTCAAACCCGTCCTCGAAGGCACTCGAGGCGCCGTACGGGGTCTTGGGCCGGAGTAATCCCTTCGCTCAGATGTACGCAGTAGCGTCGGTGTCACTGCGCCCGGACGAGCCTTGAACTTGATAGAGGAAGAAGGCAGACGGTTGAGTACCTCGCTTACGTGCCTGTCCATCTTGTCACCGCCGGTACTAGAAGGAGGCGTGCTCTCCCGATGTCTCTCAGGCACATTTGGAGTAGTTGCGAGGGAGACACCGCTGGCAACAGGGGTGCGGTTCTGCTGCTGTGCTCGACGCTTGGCCATGGCGACGTTGAGCGGCGCAGGAGTGGCATCCCTTGAGGTATGAGACGACTCATCCTCACTCTCCTCATCATCTCTGCTTTCCCCTTTACGCTCCGCGGGGTCCGCACCGAGTGGCAAACTGCCCGAGCGAGTCTTCACTGGCGAGGCATTTGTGCTCAAGGGCGACACAGGACTCTCAGGGATACCGCTGTCTTGCAGACCGGGCGGATGTGGAAAGAAGAGCGAGCTATCGCGGTTCAATGGATTGCCCGACGGGTATCTGGGCGCCTCCGAGTCAATCGCCGATACCGGAACAGAGTCCCGGGGCGATTGCGAGACAGGAATTGGTGATGCAAGACTGCTGCGACGAGATACGTCGATGCTTCGGAGGGAAGCCCGCGGATAACTTCCTATGCTTGCGACTGAGGCACGGCTCAGAAGAGCAGGTCGAAACTCTGGAGACTCGTCCGGCTGATGAGTTTCTCCTGCCTCAGCGCCTGGTATCTTGAGCTTTAATGGTACTGGACTCTTCGACGGCGAGGCGATTCGAGGCTGAAGTTCCGGGACGTTCGGTGCATCAGCAGCACTATCGGTGCTACCAGCTCTCGACCTGACAATCGGCGAGGGCTGAGTGCCGAAGTAGTCCATGTTATCTTGCACGCCCTCCTCCTCTTCGTCCGAGACATCTCTACTAACGCTGCTACGTCTGTCCGCCTCCTCAGCCTCAAACTCGCCTTTGGTCAGCACACTCCGGTCTTCCAACGGCGCCCTACGATCAAATCCTAGCGGCGTCTCTGACTTATCCGCCGCTAGCCCCGGCATCTCAACAGAACCGATAGCCAGATCCTCTTTACTTAGATTCTTATGCTGATCATCCAACATAGCCTCGTCCAAAGTTGGGATCGGATTTGTTCTCCTGGCATTATTCGTCGCCGATTCGCCCATTGCGGATCGCCTCGAACTTTCCTGGCTGCTCTTCTTCACTTGAGGCCGTTCCAATTCCGGGGAAGCTGGGAGACTAGAGATAAACATGCGGTCGAAAGCATCAGTCTCTAGCGGAGCCCGAGAGAACTGGATCTCAGGCCCAGCGATTTCACCGTCAGTGTCATCTTGATCCATTTGCCGCTGTTTATGGTCAAGCACAGGCTGGATCCTGTCCAGGTCCTCGAACCCCAGCTCGCCCTGTTGTTCCTTCACAGGCGAATTCCTTTCCGTCTCTGGTGGCGATGCCAAAGGCCAGTCGACAGGATAATCAGGTTCCTTGTGCTCATCGCTCACGTGCCTAAAAGGGCTACTTAAACGCTTGGGTTGGTAGGTCTCTACGGGCGGGCGTGCAAGTTCTCCTCGATGCTGAGAGCGTAACCTTCTGACTTCGCCAGGGCGATCGGTCTGTGACGTGCGTGAGCGGGCTCGGGAGAGAGAAGTCTCGGAAGTTGAACGTGTGCGGAAGCCACCTGGAAGGTCTGCGTGATCGCGGTGTGTTGGCTGACTTCCGTTTAGATGGAGTGGCTCGGCAGCAGATGGTCTGCTACCGCTTCTGCCGAACGACAGCCGTCGGAAAGATGAGCTCCTACTCCTAGTTTCCCTTTTATCTTCATTCTCAACGTGTGATCTTTCTGTACCAGCAGCAGGACTACTAGAAATGCGATCCCGCTTACTGGTCGATTTTGGGGTCACTGAACCGTTGCCACGACCTCCCCATACAACCTGATCGTTATCTCGACCTTGCTTTTTGATACTTCCCGATCGCGATTTGCCTGACATTGAGCGCCTCGCTCGGGGGCTTTTGAGTCTTTCGACCGGCTCAGGCGTCTTCTCTCTTTTCTGAAACAGCCGCGTAAAGGCGTTACTAGCGTGTTCGAACGGCCGTACAGGACTCTTGACACTTCTGTTTAACGCGTCCTTTCTCTCGATGCCTGCGGATTCAAGAAAAGCTGCGCGCTTCTTAACTGCGCCGCTGCCTTTGCTGGCATCGGAAGGCTCGCGTGATATCGACGATGGCCCTTGAAGCGTAGGTGGCGGTATCGGGAGAGCAGTGAGGCCTTCCGTGCCAGAGGCGGGCTCAGCACCTCTTGAATGCATGGCATCGTCCACCAAGGCAAGTTTGTGTCCGTCTCTGTCAAAATCAATAATGATAGGCATATGTCTTGCCCGCTTGGAAGGGCTGTCGGTCGTCTTCATCTCGTGCGACGTGGTGGAATCGTTGGTCAAAGTCTTGGTTTGTGACAGGTGGCGAGAATCACGCTTGTATGGCAAGGTCTCAGAATCCTCACGTGCCAGACCATCGAAAGGTACAGACGACTGTCGGAGCATGCTGCTGCGCTGGCTGCCATTTATTGGCAGCGCGAATAGCCCACTGCTCGGTCGTGAAGAGGGCTCGGCTACCGAGTCCGCATCTCTCTCGTGGTCCTCGAAGTCGTATGAGTTTGACTTATTCCTGGCTGCTTCGTCTCCCGCGAGCAGCCGGGCAGTCGTCGTTCTCTCCGCCTCCTTCATCTCTCGCTCCCTCGCGGCTCGCCACTCATTCTCGAAGGCCTTCCGTTCAGCCTGGACTACCCAGTCACCGTATGCTTTTTCCAGGCGCTCAAAGTCATCGATCCAAGCGTCCGGGACCGTCTCCTCTCTTCCCTCCAGGTGATCTAGGAAAGTATCTAAGCGTCTGCCAAGACTGGAGACTTGATGTTGAATCATGCTTTGCGTCTCAATCAAATTGCCGCGCGTGAAATTGGCACCGCTGTCCCTGGGCCGAGCAGTAGACGGCGACACTGCTATTGCCGCCCAGCCATGCTCGAGATCGGTCTGGACCTGCCTCAGGTCGGAGATGTAGGAAGGGGCATTGCGCAAAATGGTCAGACGGACGGTCCAGACTTCCAGGAGGCGATGCAGGCGTGACAAATACGGAAGGGCCTGTAGTATCGTGGCGGTGATGAGTGCGGTGAAGTCGTCGAGGCGGCGCAAGTCGGTGGTGGCCCCAATGGAAGCGATACTATCGTCCCGAGAAGCTCTCCCGGAGCCTGCCTGGCGATGGGCCGACAGCACGAAGTCCTTGAGCTCCTCCACATCAATTTCGTCCAGCTGTTGCGCAATCTCGTCGGCTCTTTTCTCGTAACTGAGGACGATGCTGGCCGGCAGGCTGCCCCAGTAATTCTCGGTTCTCTCTCCTGCTCCTGCTCCTGCTCCTCCTCCCCCTTTCTCATCTTCGTCCTCGCTCCGTTCCTGCTTCGGCACCGCAAAGCTCCCCGGCCATTTCCACCCTTCCAGCTCCCGCACCCAGCCCCGCAAGTCGAGACAGGTCTGCGCCGCCTTGGCGCCCCATGCGCGTTCAGAAACGGAAGCCGCGCCCCTGAAGCTGAAGGTGGGGGAAGAGTCGGTCTCGGCGGTTTGGAAAGTGCGAAGGGTGGCAGTCGGCGATAGATCACGCAGCAGTGGATCCCGGTCGCGCGGGTGCGGCTGGCGCATGGGCGAGTGCGAAGGCGAGCGGGAGTGCAAACGGCGGTGGTGGACAGCGGTGAGCGGAGGGGGATTGATTGTCGGATTGGGTCGGGGAGTGTGCATGGCGAATATGGCCGGTCGCCGGATGGTTATGACATGCGCTGGGGGCGCTCAGGCGATGATGTTGTCGGCATGACCTTATGAAAGGCCTAGGCGGAGCAAGCACTGTCCGGAGATCCAAGAGAAATGCAATGTATGCAATGCGCATGTACCCTTGGGCTTTTTAAATTACCCTGCGACTGGACTCCAACGGCTGTGGCCGATTGCAGCCCGAACTGATCTCGTACAGCAATCGATTGCCTTCCAGCTTACCTCCGAGTCAATAATGACCAGAGAGTCGGTTTGCCTCTGCAGTCCCTTGGGAGAGATCAGAAGGAACAGCACGTCTTGCCTCTTCGGACTTGGGAGCTCAAGCTTTCCAGAGCCCGAAAGCGCATGCATGAACGATACAACAGGAATAGTCGGACCCTGCAGGTGCTTGCTTTCAGGCGCGCTACGATCGCGCTAACACACGCGCGGGTCGGTCCCGGTTCTACTGCGTCACGCTAGCGGTGGAATCCACCAACCGCCACCGGCCCACGATGCGCATCTACACACGGTAGACTAGACTGTCTCTGTACATACACAAGGTACACTCGTATGCGGTACGTACTTTCAATACACACTCACGGTAAATATCGATACCGCGGTCTGCCACACCAGCAATCCACCGTCCAAGATGGCCGATCAACAAGCCAAAGATGAAGCGGCCAAGAACCGTATCATCTCCCACATGAACACCGACCATCACGACTCGGTATGTCCTTATCCATTCCCATCTAGTAGTAAATCAACGTAACACATCATTAACCCGTCCAATCCCAGATCGTCCGCTACCTCGAACACTTCTGCAAGATCCCCTCCTGGACCGCCGACTCCGGCAAAATGACCGACATCGACCTCCGCTCCATGACCTTCTCGTGCGGCGGCGGGAGGAAGACCTACTCCATCACCCTCAACGCACCCATGACCTCCTACCGCGACGCCCGCGAGCGCGCCGTCCAGCTCGACCAGCAAGCCCTCGCCGGCCTCGGGCGATCAGACATCACGGTCAAAGAATTCGTCCCGCCGACTGGCTGGTACGCCGTCGAATTCGCCATCATCTCCGCCACCTTCCTGGCCTACTCCCAACGCTGGTGGTTCGCGCACGACGCCATCGTCCACCAGGTCCTCGGATCAGGCTTCGCCGCCTTCTCCTGGGCCATCCAGCCCTATCTCTTCCTCGGCATGGTCGGCATCCACTCCGCCGAGATGGCGTATTTTGTGCACTACCGCCTTCAGAAACACTCCGTTAACCCGCGTTCCTTCCTCTTCTGGCAGTGGATGAGTACGACTTTTATCGAAGGCATGTTCTCGTTCCGCCGGTTTGACGCGTTGGTGGCGAGGAAGCGGGAGGAGAAGGAGAAGCAGAAGCACTAATTTTATTTGATGTTTATTTCTTCTTTCCTCATTTGACCGTTCGTACCTTCAAGGATAAGTCAAAGTCTGACACCCACCGAACGCTACCGACAAGGCAGAACCGTCTCGCCAAGCCGCAAAAGCATTTCCACTGGTAAACCGACCCTCCATTCGCCATCGGCCATGTGGAGCGTGTAGAAAGAAACAAAACGGAACAGAGGAAATGCAAACGAATCAAGAAAAGTACAGCTTCAAAAAATCCCAAGACGCAATCTACTCTCACCCACCGAGCCAACCAAAGAAGACCCTTTCGTCTCACCCGCCTCACCCTTCCATTGACCTCCCCTCCTCCCCCTCCCCAACTCCCCCAAAAGCCCTCACCCACTCCCCAACCTCAAACCCCAACCTCCTAAGCACACTCCCCTCGACCTCCCCACCCTTCTTCCCACCCGCCCCACCCCCAACCGTCCGCCTAACCACAAACAAATTCCCCTCCTCACCCATCTCCACCCCAACATTCCCTCTCACCCTCCCACCCGCCGTCCCGCCGCCAGTCTCGCCTCCCACCCCGCTCGCACTACTACTACCGCCGCTACTAGCACTGTCCCGAACATAGATCGTCAGATCCGGCCCCACGACCCCACGCCATTGCGTCGCGGCCCATTGCCAGTGGTCCGGCGCTGAGTACTGCGAGTTGGCGTCGATGGGGATGCGGAGGGCGAAGGCCGTGCTGGTGTGCAGGGAGAAGTTGGGGAGGAGGATGATGGGTTTCGCTGTGGGGCGGCTGTTGGTGGTTGGAGACGATGAGGAGGAGGTTGTTGGAGGAGGAGGAGGGTCGATCTGCATGTTTTCCCCCTTTTCTACCTCCTCGGAAGGTGGCTGATTAGGTGGAGGGGAGGAGGTGGAGGTCGTCGTTTCTTCTCCGCTGGGGTTGGGAGTTTTGTTTGCGGGATCCTGTGCGGAGTGAGAGGCCATGCTTTCATCTTTGGAGGCAGAGCCATCGCTGTCATCGTAATCCTCTTCCAGCTTCCGCTCCGACTTCGCCTTCTCCTGCGTGGGAGGAGGTGCTTCGCTCATGGTCTTGTCCGCATCTTCACCACCCTCTTCAGCCGTAACAGCAGATGCAGCCGTGGCGGTGGTATTCGTGGGCATAGCTCGTCGATACCGCAACGACTCGACAATCTCATCACTCTTCGCCAACCACTCGGTGATGAGCAGATGGTACTCGATAATAGCCTTCTTCTTCTTCTTCTTGTCAACCTTCCCTCCGTTCCCTTCCTCTAACCCTTCACGTCCCTCATCCAAAGGCCCCTCAACCAACCTCACCTCCAACTCCTCTTCCGCCGCCCCACCCCCTTTCTTGCCCAACTCCCTACTCAACCACCTTCCCAACTCCCTCACAGCCTCCGCATCATCCCCTTCGATCGCAATAAGCGGGCCCCTCGCCATCAACCCTTCTTGCTTACACTCCCCTCCATCCTTCGCCGAAGCAGAAGCGGAAGAAGAAGCAGACGCAGGAAGTGAACGAGGCGGTGGGGGAAAAGCCGCAGGCGGAGCAACCTTCGCCAAAATCCCAATCTTATACCGGAAATCCATCCCTCGAAGTATCACATCCTCGATCATCTTCGCCGCCGCCGACGTCGTCGCTGCAGATAACGAAGAAGAAGCAGAAGGATCTCGAAAATTCCCGCTGAGACTCCGGCGGATCATCCCCGCTGCAGTAGCAGTAGCAGTACTCCCACCAGTCACTCCTCCAGAGGAAAAAGAGCCAGAAGGTCCAGAGATCGAATTCCGATTTCCGCCCACGCTTCCCCCACTCGTCTGCAGCGGTGGGAGAGTAAGCGAGCGGTGATCGTGCGGGAGATGGCCCTGCGACAGCCGATGTTGTTGGTATCCCATTCCGGGCGGACGCGGGGGAGGAGGAGGAGGGGCCATAGGGCCGGCGTTGTTGCCGGTGGTAGAGGCGGAGGGGGAGGGGGAGACGCCGATTCCGTGCAGGCCGGGGAGGCTTTCGCGGCGGGTTGTTAGGGGAGGTTGGTGGGGTTGGGGTTGATAGGGATGGTGGTGTGGGGGTAGAGATGGGAGGGACGGGTGCGGTTGTTGTTGTTGTTGTTGGTGGTGGTGGTGGCTGAATGGGTAAGGGGTCCCTGGCTGGACTACAGGGGCAGAAGCGAAGCGCGGGGGGATGTTGCGGCCGATGGAGACGTGGTCGCCGTTGAAGCGTCGACGTTTCGTTTCCGGGCTCAGGGGACCGATGTCGTCGCGGTCGTCCGGGTAGCCGGGTTGGGGGTGGTCTGTGGGATTGTTGCCGGTGGAGGACATGATGCTGGTGATGGTGCTGTTGCTTGGGAACACGCGGCCCATGCGACGGTTCGCTGGGGATTGCAGGCTGAGGTCGCGTAGGACGGGGAGGGTCCGGCTGACGGGCGTTATGGCCTGGCCGGGTGTTGGAGGGACCGATGCAGGACTCACGCCTGATGCGGACGCGTTGGTGAAAGGGGTCGAGGGGGCGAGAATGCTGCGACCGCCGCACTTGGCGCACTTGGGTCGCTCGCCTGCTGAGCCTGGTGTTTCGGACGAAAGACTGTTTCGTCGGCCGTTGCGCTTGGGTTGGTAACGGTAGGTGGGATACTGCTGTTGGTGACGAAGCTTCTCTTCTTCCGCAAGCGCTTTCCACTTGTTCTTGATTTCAGGGGGCTGGTTCTGCCACTGTTCGCCGATGATCTTGGAGATCTCTGGATTGGCAAGGCCGGGATTCTGGGCGACAACTTGGGCTTGATGGTGTTGACGATACAAGATGAAAGCTATGAAAAGTCAGTCAAGGGCTAATCTAAATCGTATGGTGTGCTTTTTATCATACCGTTACGAGGTCTAGGGATCTTAGGATCAGGCTGGCAGATACAGACGTGTGCAGTAGAGTCGCCACTGCTCGCGCGGGTATGTACTGGCGTTGTACTCGCACTATCTAGCTCTTTGTCCTCTTCCTCGACGGTGCAAGCATTACGCTTCCTTGTTGATTTGGAAGGCGGGCTCTCTTCAGGCGTCAAAGGGGTCTTTGAGCCACCTGAAAGACTTTGAGAACGCCGACGTGAGCGGGTTGAGACGGTTGAAGAAGTCCGTCTGCTTGGACCAGCGGCACCTCCACTGGGATGAGTACGATGCGGATCGTCTTGGATCTGAGACTGAGACTTGTTCAAGACATTCTGCTCACTATGATCGGGCATGGTTCGTTGCCACAGCTGTCTCGTGAAGATGATGCGGCCGGGTTGTTCATTCGCCGCTGGCTGCGTTTGTTGCACGGGCACTGCTGGTATCCAGGGGGTCGGCAGCGACGAGTGGTGTTGTTGGGAGTTCTGAGCGGTAGACATTGAGAGGAGGGGGAAAAACACAATCGTGACAAAAGAATCTTGCAAGCCGCCGGCTCCACTGGCATGCCCTCTGACAATGACAGGTCACGACATCCAATGGCGGCGCATGACGAAGCAAGACGCTCTCGCCATTCTGGGGGAGGAGAAAGGAACGTTAAGCATGGAATGCTTTGTCCCTATTATCCTCCGGCCGACCATGGCATGTACTTCTTTGTCCAATGACGAGCACGGCCGACGGCGGGCAGAAGCTATCTCTGATTGTTGCAGAGTCGACCTCATCGTGCAAATCGCCCATCACAAGCAGGAGTCCGCACCCCTTCTTCTTCTTCTTTCTTTGTTCTTTGTTGGAGGGTTGCGTTACCGGAAGCGGCGCTATCGGAATAGCCGCAGCGTTCGGGTTCTTTGAGACATGACCTTTAGCGGGCGAGAGCATGCAAGGGGGCGCGCCAGATGCCATGCAGATCCTGGCGAACAAACGAACTCGCATACACGTGACCTATTTGTCCAAAAATTCCAAGTTTTGATTCGGTGTCATGATTCGAATTTACTCTTAGTCGTCTTGGAAACGCCTTGGGGTAGGTGTGGAATGTTGCACACGCGTTTTTCTTGCAAGCTATCGAACGTGCGCGCTGTGCGACCCTCAAGAACCTACCGATTTGTTCTCTGCATGTTCTACAGCTACCGTGCGTGTGCGCACACACCCTTTTGAAAAGGCGGTCTGCGGGAAGGGTGTGTCCGGTTTGGCCCCCCGTGGCAAAGAGATTTGTTGTAGTGGTGCGAGGAGGGGGGATGACGAATCGCAAACACCGAACAGTTTCAAGCAATAGTGAGATGGTCATCGGGAAGAGTTCTGCAGTACAACATGAATTGCTTCCGCGAATGACCGTGCAGCCATGTTTGGGCCCTGGTTCGTGGCAAGCAGCGTGTTCGAAGTGGGTCTCCATGTGTTGTATCAGGCTACGTGCCCAAGTGGGCACAGGTAGACACGAGGTCTCAGCTCCTGATTAAGTCCAGCAGCAGTGTTTGAGAATGGCAACCATATGCCAATTTAACGATTGTTACACTTAGCAAAGTGCAGAACGTCGCAAACAAAGACCGGCTACGAACCCAAGCCAGTGGGTTTCTGAGTCGCAGGCATCCTAACCCTAGCGTGACTGATGAACAAACCAAAGAAGCGGCCCTCAGCCAGATCCCAGGCCTAGACACAAGATCCAGAAGAGACCATCTCCAGAATCCAAACCTCGCCAACCGGACAGCGACAACGAACAACACCTCCCACAGGCGTTCGTCCTGCTGAGGTAGGATCCCGCGAGACAGCTGCAGCCTGCCGCGAGGCTCTTCGGAAACGCACACGATCGGGAAAATCCTCCAAGCCAAACGACCGGAAGAAAATGATGAATTATGGCCACAAGATTGGGATCCTTCAATCAAGGACGCTTGTAGATGCCCTTTGTCGTTGTCGGAAAGCAGCGTCATGGAGCGCGGATCTGGTGAGTCAGGGATAACATTATCGTTCGTGAGGCTCGCCCAGGAGCAGAGAGGCGCTTGCCGATAGGCGTGGAAGTGTTTGCAGCGGTTCCTGTTTGAGGGCGGCTATATTTGTAATGGGGCTTTAAGGTCAGGACATCTCGAGATGACACAATAGTGGAAGAGGTAGATTGCGTCTTCGGAACGAGCAGGTGTACACGCTGCGCGTCAGCTACCATGTCCACAGGGCACGCCATCCACCGATCGCAGAATCGAAGAAGATCATGGCGCTTCAAGGACGACACCACGCACGAGGACTGCCAGTGAAGAGCTGGGCAGACGGCACGCCGTCCGCTGTGGCTAGATTGGATAAGAGTAATACATGTCTCAGTGAAGTCGCATTATCCTACATATGCTCACACAAGCCGAGTTTGGAATATCCACCCGAGCTGATGAGTTCCTGCAATTGTACACTTTTTCGGTGGGCTCCCTGCGCGATGCTGTCATTCGCACCTATGCATGCCCAAGAAAGGGGAGATCTGTAGACGCGACGTCCGCTGACCTATTCGCCTCGCGTGTTGCCGCTTGAGGATCTGAGGGTCGCGGTAGACCCCTTATCCACATATTCAACCAACTCATACATCTTTTCTGGCTGGACCACCTTCCATCCCCGAGTCTCCTCTATGAGTTCTTCACGACGCCGACCTTCGGCGCTCTCAGCACACGGCCGTTGAGCAGGAAGCCCTTGGACTGCGTGTAGAAGACAGTACCGTCCTCCTTGCCCTGCTGAGGCGCCATGAATGTAGCCTCCATCGTGTTCGCGTCGAACTTCTCCGTGTTCTCGGCCGGGTCGAAACGCTCGATGCCGTGCTTCTTCAGCGTCTGCATCAGGATGGTCTCGGTCATCTTCAACCCGCTGTGCAGGTCCACGAGGTCCTTGTTGGCGTCTGCGTTGAGCTTCTCGGCTGGCACGACCGACAGTGCGCGGTCGAGGTTGTCCACGGAGTCGAGCAGGTCCTTGGCGAAACGCTGCAGGGCGTAGTCTTTTGAGGCTTTCACCTCCCGCTTGGTCTGTTCTTGGAGGTTGCGGAAGTCGGCGGCAGTACGCTTGACCCGGTCGGTCAGGTCGATTACTTCACGGTTCTTCGAGTCCAACTCCTTCTGGAGGGGGTTCTCAGCCTCCTTCCCTGCTTCGGATGCTGCCTTGTCGCCCGAATTCTGCTCTCCGCTCTCGTCCTTCTTCTTCTCCGCCTCCTGCGACTGCCATCTTCTCTGGCTTCCTAACCGCTGTGATGTGAGAGGCGCAGCGGCTCTCTGGGCTGTGAATGGGGATGTGGACATGGCTCGTCTGATGGGTTGCTGCTGTCGCGTAGCTGTCTGTAGCGACCGGAGGAACGTCCTTTGGATCATTTTGATGATATGATGCGAAATAAGAGGCTGGAGGGTATGCGAAAGTGATGCAGCAAGGTGTATCGTTGAGATGGGTGTTTGTAGTTGCAAGAACAGGTTGAACAGGGTGTCTAGATGGTTCGCCTTCAACTTTTCCCTGAGACGCTCACGGTCTGGTCAGTGCTTTCGGTGATGTTCGCCGCAACGGATCTTTCCATACCGATATCGTTGCGCTTCAAACGCAACATCCGATCCTCTCTCGTCTCTTCTTTGCCACTAAAGGGTATGGGAGATTCAATAATTACTGATTCCATAGCAATGTGTGCATGCTCGCGCGAATCTTTACTTCTAAGCGAACAGCAAAAGCTATAGTACAAATCCAAATTGCTCATGATTATAGCCACTACAACAGCCCGTTCAATGCCCTAAAGCATCCGGACAATGTTCCGGAGTAGCTCGCCCTTCTCTCCATCATCATGCAACGGTACAGGAGGTTGGAACAAAGCACCTTGGTTCCAATGCAAGCCCACGTCGTCTACCACATTCACTCTCGACGGGCGACCGATCGACTCAGACGGAGACGCTGGCACGCCGCGACTCAACGTCCTCCCGTCATTTAGAGAGACTTCCCTCTTAGGACTGGTCAAGGGCGAAGGAATCGGCGCCAGCTGCTCCATAGGCGCCATCTGATTCAGGAAAGGATTCGCGGCATTTTTGAGGCGAGAATCAGCAGACCGGGCCGCTGCACTCTCACTAGACAACTTCCGTCTCCTTCGACTCATCAAAGGCTCGTTGTCGCTTGCATCAGTATCCACAAGGGTCTCGTCCTGGTCTGGGTTGGTGCGGTCAGCGAACGTTAGAACTTGCTGCGTGAGCTTCGAATCAGCTTCGTGATCTTCGTCTATCATCCGCATGTCATCTTCCGGATTCGTGACATAGTTGAATATTGGTTTCTGCTTTTTCTTCTCGTTCGAAAACGTGTCGGAAGGTAAAGGCTGGACTGTCTCCTGCCAGCCCGGACGACCCCACAATTGCTGCGGCTCCTCGAGAAGGGCCATTTGCGCTTTGCCATTTGTCTCGTCATCTGTCAGAGGGATTAGTCTAGCACTCTGAATGATCTCTTGCATCCCTCCGTCATCCTCGAGTACTTTCGCATCCATATGCTCGACCCTTGTCATCCTCTTACTGCGTTCGAGCATCTTCTCTTCGATCGAGCCTTTGAGTACAAGCGTCTCAACATGTACTTTTCTGGTCTGACCGATTCTGTGTGCACGCTTGATGGCTTGTGCTTCAACGTTCGGCCTACAGACGGGATTGACGAAGTAAATCCGGGACGCTGAGGACAAGTTCAGACCAAAAGCGGCTTGCTTGACGTCCATAAGGAGAACGCGATCCTGTTGCTCTTGATCGAAGCGGACCACGTACTCGCTCTTCAGGTGTGCAGCGAGTGATTTGGCATAGATCTCGTGTTTGATGTGGAGGAGTTCAAGCACCTGAGCGATGTAGTATGCAATGTTGTCGCCGTCATAGAAAACCAAGATCTTCTCGTCTTGATAGTACTTTACTATTTGCGAGACGAGATATGATAGCTTTGCAGACGTCGTGCCCACTATTCGACTCTGCAAGTACTGCGAATCAGATGGATACTGCACGAATTCAATCTCGGAATGTTTGCGTTTACGACTTATTCTTGGACCGTCGTTTGATGTCGAGACTGTTGAAGGCGATGCAGTGTTCGAAATGTCTTCCTTTTTTCTTGCTACCGTCTGGTCTTTGGGCGACTTCGGCTTGGTTGATTTGAAGGTCTTCGTGATCCTCTTCTGCTGGGGTGATTTGGCCCCTCTGCCACTTGCAGATGATCGCCGCTTCAAAGCAGGCTCGCCATCAAGACTGGAGGTCGGAATACCCGACTTGGTCAATAACGGCTTCTCGAGCTTTTTCACATCCTTGGCTTCCTCTTTAGACGTGCCATGGCGGGCCGGAGCCAACGAACGGATTCCAGCACCTGCTAATCCTTCACCGGGATCATGGGCCCCAGCACGCTCATTGACATACTTTTGAGCTTCCAACAATTGCGAGACGCCTGTGAGAAGAGGTGATCGAGATTCACTGAAAGCCCAGTGCTCAGCGCTCTCGGAAGGCCAGCTCTCGATAAACAAGCCAAGCTCATGAGACCGGCTCATTGACGCCCAGCCGACTGTCGTCTTGGTCGCCTCCGCACAAGCAAGCATTTCGGTCAACAGTTGTCTATCCTCTGGTGAGCAAGCGGTACCCTCTTTACTTAAATAGCCGCTGCTGTTCTTGATGCTCGCTTCAACGTCAGCCTCACTGAAACCGGTCCAAAAGAATGCGCTTTGGCGCAGATTATGAATAAGCTGGTATCGAGCCTTCGCGCTGTTCTTATGGAACAGATAGTCTGCATCTGTCCGTTCAGAGGTGACAGCATTGACAGTCAATACTAGTGTGAACAAGTTCGCAGTGAGCTTGTCATAGAACGAGGGTTCCAACCGAGTGATTTCGTGGCTGAGCGGAGGTAATTCAATGTCCCTTTCAACATCTTCCGGCTGAGTCTTCACGACCATGGCTTCAAGTGTTCGTCTGAGGCCACTCGAGAAGCCAGAGTGCGTTCTTTTCCGACAATCTTGGTGACGGTAAATATAATCGTCCCACTCAGCCTTTCGCTCGCCGGCATCCGAAGGGCACCAAGGCCGTATCTTCAGAAAATGCGTAGCCAGAGAACCAAGACTCTTCACCGCACCAGCAGTGTCTTCCTTGAGATTGAATGTCTTGCGTTGCTCTAGCACAGCGTCACGAGAAGATGTTGTTCCTGGTGTTTGCCACGAACTCTCCGCTCCCGAAATGTCCACCTCCACGCCGAGGAGATCTTTCGCCGGCGTACCACTTACCACCCAGCGGTGGTCTGCCTTGACCAGCTTGTTCGCCACAGAGACAGCTGTGCTGCCACTATTCGAAAAGAAATGGCCCTCATCGATGATTAGACGTTTGAAGTGTAGGTGTTTAAGAGGCGAGTCGTATAGGTCGTTAGACCGCAAGCAGTTGCAGTCACGAGTCCTTGTCGCACCGATATAGGGACAGCGACAAGCAAGTTGAGTCGCTAGTATTCGTCGACCTTGCTCATCCGAACCATCTCGGATCTCCATCTCAAAGCGGTTACGTGTGAACAACACGACATCGTACGTCCGCAGCTCAGGGGGCGGAGGTAATGCTCGCTTGAGATCTTCCATCACTAACACTTTCAAGGCACTCTCGTCGACGTGCTTCACAAGCTCCGACTGCCATTGCTTGCAAAGATTTCGAGGCACCACAATGAGGGTGGTGGACGCTAATGTCATCTTCTTTGGCGGCGGCAAGATGGTTTTCCTGTTCCATCGCTGCGGTTCCATGGGAATGTGATAGCAAGGTGGTGAATTTTGTATCTTGTCGATGCAGCTTTGCATATCATCGCCAGTGGCATGCCTTATCCGATCAAATTCGACTTTCCACGGGACGGATTTTCTGTTGATGGCAGAAATGGCCATCTCTGCCAGACTGCCGCTTTTCGGTCGAGTTCCCACCGTACTGTACTCGGTAGGCACTTTTGGTGGATGATCTTTGGTCGCTAGTATCATCGCCAGCAAGACTACTGTTTTGCCCAGACCCATGGTCTCTGCTAATATACCACCACGACAGGCCTCATAATAACGAGGCTGTTTTAGGAACAACAAGTCTCGTGCACTGTAATAATAAGTACTTCCATCTGGGGCCGTTCGCTGTTCCAGCCTCGGATCAAGCTGCAGTGTACTAACCGATTCTCTCTGCAGCATCAGCCCAGCTGAGCGCCTTTGATAGGGATAGAGCGCGGTCTTCAGCCCTGGTAATTGCGATGTAGGATCAAGGATATCTTCCAAAGCTTCGCGAGCGTATTTCTCTCCGACCAAGCCTTTCTCTGGACAGGGAGAAGGTAGAGTATTGAACATGTAGAACAGGCTTCCTTCGTCGCAAGTCGCCCAGGGGTCAAACTTCTGCTCAGTTTCCGGAGTATAGCGGCCTTCCCAAGTAGCTCTGCTGACGTCGACATCTGGGATGAGACTCTCTAACGCAGACCATAGTCTTTTGTTCTGCCGGTCAATGAATCGGTGTCCGACATCACCAGGTAGGATGTAGATCCGCCAGATGATAAAAGCAGAGTCGACCGCGCTGCGCCCGGACTGAAGCCGGATCCATCCAGCTTCTGTCAACTTGGACAATACACCATAAACGCCAGCATCGTTTCGGTACGAAACAGCAACTGAGTCGATGTCCTGCCAACCAGCAGGCTCGCCGGTAGGATCGAGAGTGGTGTAGTCTCGACACGTTATGCACCCAAGAGGGAGATAATTTCGCAAATTCTGACGAAAGTTTAAGGCGTCTCGAGAAAGCCCCGTATTCGCTTCGGCTTTCATTCGAGGGCCATAGAAAGCTTCGTTAGAAGATTCTGGTGATGTCGCAGGCGTCGATTGGTCTGCCCCCGACGAGACATCACTTCCCGAGTATTGACTGGTGGGCTTGGGCATGAACGATGTGTTTGCCATCCTGAAGAAGAGCGGTTTCAATCACGCTCTTCCTCACCTCAACTTCATGCACCATGCGAAAGGCGTCACATGTTCTTGAAGGCGTCAAGGTTGCAGGCTGTTGAAGGCGAGCAGGCTCGGTGGCAAATCTCGTACGCGCGAAAGTGAGTTCGTGTAAGTGTTTGTCTCACAAAGTAACTAGGAAGATGCAATGAACTGGGTAAAGTTGTTGAACGACACAGACACCGCAATCTCACTTTCGAGTAATGAAAGATGGGAGGTTGCAACTTCACATGCAGTCACGAGCCAGGGTGGTGCCAAGACCACTAAACCACTTCGGGAAGTGAGTATAGTAAGAAGGTGCATTTGAAGGCACTTCGCGCCCTATGACATAGGCAATATACTATGTACGTACTGCCCGATGGATTGTAATTAGCCTGCCGACCAGTCGAGAACCGATTTAACACCCATTGAAAGCACATATGCGGACACCTTAGGGGAGTTGCCTGACATACACCAGCTGCAAGCTACTCGTCCACAGCGATTTCTTGAAAACGCCATCCCAAACCCTTGACATTCTCGCTCACGACGTGCTCGCTTATTTAAATTCCCGCCTAGCTTTCAGTCTCTCCGCAGCGCAATCCACCAATGGCCACACCCCTTCCCGCAGTTCATGTTCTCCAAGTCTCGGGTCAATAGAAGCACTAGGAGGAGCGCAAATACTCATGACCGTCTCGAAGCCGCTACTCAGGTCATGCCGAACCTCCTCCCTCTCGTCATAGCGCAGCTTCAGCTTCTCGAAATGCTCAACGTGCTTGCAAGTCATTGGAGGTGGAGGCTTCTCCAGTCGCTGCCAGCGGCATAGTCTATCGTAGTTGCTCTCGAACTCGGCAATCTGGGCGGTGAAGCTCTCGTGATAATGTGCTGCTGCGGAGATGCTGGCAGTGTATGCGTGAAGGGCAGAGATGCAGTCGCGTGACTGGGCGGCTAGGCCGAAGATGCTTAGCGCTCGAGGCTGTGTATCATCGCAGGTTGGTTGCTGAAGCGTTGCTGTGTCGATGGTATTGTGGGTTGCGAATGCTAGCGCCAGCATAGGGAGAGTCAAGAGGGTGGTTGGCCTCATGTTCATATGCTGTAGGAATGATCGTGACTTGACCCAGGTCTGCCGACTGTCGAGGGAAATCTCAACGCAGCATGCTGGACGCCGGGGGATTATAGATGCTGCGTTGTTGAATGCATGTTTGCTTTGTGAAGCAGTTGTCCAATAGGCTGGGATCAGCTGTTGCGCATCCCACCTGCCATCGTGTTTGCGGTGTCCTTGCAGTCACTGACGGCGTTCATCCTTCTTGCCTTCTGTGACTTGCCGCTGCTCCAAGACCACTACCCTTGCCCTCCTCTGCTGCTCTTGCGCCCTGCAAATCGCCGACCTGACCCGCGTACCATCTCCTGACACCATCAAAAGCCGACTCGCCTTGGCCCATGTCCAAGTACAGGGCACCGTATACACAGACAAACAGGATCGTGCCCCACTGGGTCAGCTTGACAGCCTTAGTCCAGTTCGGTCTTGCCCATTTCAGCTTCGTCCTACGACGGTAGCGACGTTCTAGTCGGAATTGATGCTGCTTCGAGAGCTTGCTAAAGTCCGGCGGCCAGGTACGCTTCGCGGCGAAGGGATTTGTCGCAGCTGTATAGGGGAAATGGATAGGATTGGCCGGCGCTTGAGGTGCGCGGCGGAACAGGGAGGCGAAAATGCCGGAAGCCATACCGGAATGATTGTCTTGTCGAGTGACCGCGTTGACAGTATATACTGTACATGTGGGCGTCCGACGAAGACGAGATTGCCAGCAGCTTGGGCGGGAGAAGCTTGCTGACGAAAGAAGAGCAGGCACTAAAACGCGACCGCTTTAGGAAATCCGATTTGCTACTTCACATCGAAAATCCAGATACCTTCGATATGTCAAAATAAAAAAGTGCCGCGCTAGATCGATAGATACCGAGCTAGCCGAAATAGTGATAAATACCTAGAGCTAGACCTGAAAAGGGTCTGACGCTAGATATTGTGACACGATACCTACCTAGATAGGTACTATGTACCTTTTTCCGCCCCGCAGACCTCAAGTTGATATCGAGTTCAAGTTCCGTTTGATCAACACCAGCAACCCCTTCCCTTCACTCTGTCATTCTTTTGTAATCCCTTTGGCGGCATACATACCAATCATCGACTGCGGACTTCCAATATCTAATTCAATCCTCACCGACCTACCGAAGATCATAAACGAAATAGAATTGCAATATTGGACTTTTTGACAAGCTAATATCGCGTCTAACATTGGAATGGACCCGTAGTACTATCGAGCGCCACGCTTGCTCTCTGCTCCAAGGCTATTGAAAGTGTTGTAAGCAGTTGATTTAATATAGACCCGCACACAGAGCAGACCGAATATTACCGCCCGAGGAGAAGATCAAGCAGTGCGTACTCGCAGCAAAACCAACGTCGATTAAGCTTCCACTATTAGCAATGTCTTGGAATGAGCTCCGTGGTGCTTAGCTAGCTACTTTGGATGCAGTACTACTGACCTCATCAATGATCATCTTGACTTCGACGACCGAGACAATGTCAACTCTAATAGTGTGCTAGCGCAACAGCGCTGCAATCCCTAATAATGGCGGCAACAATGTTCATCACCAGGTAAGTGTTGACAATATTTCCTCTGTTCTACGCCATCTATCAAGTGATATCTCAAACAATGCCCGAAACTTTTTACCGTCCTCTTGCCGTGGGCGAAGGAGACGAGAAAGAGGATGCATTTAATTCTGACAGAGGGATTATACGACAACGCGCCTTCTGCCCCCCTCTCCTAACTCTCCTTCCCTGGCTTCTATCCCTCCTCTTCGGGCTGTCAACCCTTACACTTTTCGTAACCCACAAAGCCCCTCTTCAGATCGCCGGCGATGTCGCTCGCATTTCGCCTTCCTTCAACCAAGAAATAATAACATTCCAACCAAACCAATCCTTCATCGCGAACCTCAGCAGCCCCAACTTCCACACTAGCACCCGGCAATCCTGGCTCGATCTAATCCCTCAAGGATTCGGATTCCTCCACATTGCCAACCCGGAGCAGCATCCCAAACTCCCGCCACCGTACCACCGCCACAATAAAACGGTCTACACGACGTCCATGACCCACCAGCTGCACTGTCTGTACATGATAGCCGGGTCATGGAACGACCTAGCCGTGAACGGATACACGCCTCCAGAGCAAGTGGAAGAGGACCCACATTGGCATATCGCGCACTGTTTTGACTATCTCCGGCAGGCCATCATGTGCGCTGGCGATGTGGCGCTGGAGGGACAGGAGACGACGTTCCCGCCAGGACATACGGGGACGGATGGCTGGAACGTGCAACATGTCTGCAAGGCGTATGGGGAGGTGTATGAGTGGCTCGAGCGGATGCGGGTGGACAACCGGACGAGGATATAACCCACAAATCCAACGTGATATGCGCGCATCTCAACAACGTTCTTAACCTTCTGTAGGACCCCGCCATCCTGGAAGTGGGGGGGATGGAGAAAAGGACTACAACCCCAAAACCCCAGCCCAACCCTCCACCACCCTGCCCATCTCCCGCTGCAACGCATCCCTCCGCGCCACCTCGAACCCCTCTCCCAGCCGCTCCCCCCACCTCCGCCCCTGCCACTCGAGCTCAAAGTCCCGCAATGCCTGCGTCAGCCCTCCATCCCCCGCGCCAGCAGCAGCAGCAGCAGCAACGGGTTCAGAACTCCCGTTATTCTCAAGGAGAGAATCGACAAACATCTCCCAGCGGGGGAGGTAATACGACCCAATCAGCCCGCCCCATTGCTTGGAAGCGTAGTCTGAGATTTCTCCGCGGGGACCCCACAGCGTGATCTGGTTCCGGGCGTTGTATTCGTAGAAGTTGGCGCGGTCGGTGAGGGCGGTGGTGTTGATGGAGGAGGGGAGGGAGGAGGAGAAGGAGGATAGGTTCGTTGGAGCCGTTGCCGTGAGGAGAGAAGTTGGGTCAGCCCATGCGCGCGCCGAGGCGATCCAGGCGGGGAGGCTGAAGTGGGCGATCCCGCTCGCGGTCAGGACGTTGTCGAGGTCTTTGAGGAGTCGGAGTAGGGTTTCGCCTGTGTGGCGGGCGGTAGTGATGTTGTAGGTCGAGGGTTGGGAGGTGTTGGAGGCCGTGATGAAGGTAGTGTAGAGCGGGTAAAAGGCGTTGGCCATGACCTGTCGTGTCTATAAATTGTCGTCAGCACCGGTTTGCCGGAGGCTTTGCAGGTAGAAAGCTTACTATATCCGTCAGATCGAATCTATACGCATCATTCTCCCACAATCCCGGCATTTCGTCTGCAGCGGCATAGAATTGCTTCCAAGCTTCAACCAGAACCTCGGGCTCGTACTGAATAGTCGTTGCATGGTGTCCAGTACGATTGAGCAGCTCCGTCGTGTTGGGCGACAGAACAAAAATCGACTTAGTGACAGCATTGGCGACGTCGAGTTCAGTATTGTTATACACCGACCCGCGCATGATATCCCACGCCTTATAGAGCCCTTGAGGCAGGCAGCTCGGGCTCTCATGATACCGCACGGAGACCCAATCTCTGAAGTACCGGGCAGTATCAAGAGGCGAACGAGACCAGGCCTGGTCGAGCAGCAGATCATACATAATCTCATTCTGCAGGAAGCAAAGTCAGCTTCGCTCGCACCCACACACGATGCCCTCCATTTCGGCGGGACGGGATCCTAGGAAAACTTACCCCTTCCTGCCCTTCCATCGTCAACCCCATCCCAACCATCGTACTACTCTCATTCCCTAGCGCCTTAACCGAATCCGCAGTCACATTCTCCACCTGGCCATACAAGCCCATATTGCCCCCATAGTCATGCAACTGACACCAGATCCACGGCTTGCCATAATAACTACTAGTCCTTTGCCACTGCGGCTGGGACTCGCTAAAGAGGTCGAGGATCAACATATCCGCGTCGGCGACGCCGCCGAGGTACGCGGCGATACGGTCATTAGTCCAGAAATCTTGGGACGAGTAGAAGAGCCAGCCCTGCAGGAGCCAGATTGCCTGCGGGTCAGCGGCTTTGAGACTCGCGATCGTGGTCGAGGTGATGTTGTGCAGGTAGTCCAAGTCGCCGGAATAGGGATCATTCTCGTTATACTGGTCTAGGGTGTAGAGATGCGTGACATCCCCAAACGCCGCCTTCTGCTTCGCGAGGAAACTTTCCTGCAACCGGGCGAAAAGCGGATCGAAAGGCTCGAGGAAAGTGACATTGGTATACCGCTCGGGAAACCCGTTCCACCGACTTCCATTCACGACCCTCGCGTCGGGATAGACCTCCTGGATCCCCCGGGGCACAAACCCCGTGAAAGCAGGCAACGCAGGCGTCATGCCCAACTCGACCATCCGCGCGACGATCTTCTTCTGCAGCGCGAACTGCGCCTCGATCCAATCCGCTGAAAGCGCCTCTCCGCCCCATGAACCCTGGATATTCCCAAACCGATTCCACGCCTGGAACCCCGGCCCGGCCAAGAACCCCTCGACGACCTCCTCCCGTTCCAGTCCCGCCTCAACCAGAACCTCCAGGAGCAACTTCTCGTACCCCACCCAGGCCAAGGGAAGGTTAACCCCGCGTAGCGCCAACCAATCTAGCTCTAACTCCCAGTCCTCCCACCCCCACCAGGGCGTCGTATACGAGAAGGTCACAGTGTTGAAGTGGTAGCGCCAGGGGACTATGCTGGAACCGGAGTGCGTGGAGTTGAGCGGGGGTAAGTGTTCCGGGATAAGGTGGAGTTGCGACGAGCCGAGGGACCACCAGAGGTCCACGTGGCAGTAGGTCGTGAGGTACCAGCGGAGGCCGGAGGCGAGGGCGATGGGGGAGGTGGCTGAGATGTGGATTTGGCCGGGGTTGGGGCCGTTGAGGACGGTGTAGTGGTCTTGGGGTTTGGAGAGGAAGGTGGTGTTGTTGTCGTTGCTGGTTGTGGTGTTCACGAGGGAGAAGGTAAAGTCGTCGACGTGGTTGGGGAGGCGTCTTTGGAGGATTCCTTGGACGCCGGCGGTGGATGGATGAGCACTGCAGAAGGGAGATAGGGCTATTGACAGTGCTGCTGCGAGGAGAGCGAGGGAACGCATGGCAATGCTTTTGCTCTTTTGAAAAGAAACCTATGTATGTGGTGTAGAAGGGAAAAGGCAGAACCTAACATTGATACTGTACCTACCGTGATCTTGTACTAGAGCAGACTATCCGACCATTTATATGCCATAGGGCCATCCATCGAATGCAACGGTGATACTGCAGAAGCGATGCAGTCTAAGAACGTGGTAGTGGTGTTCCCTGGCCGAGCCATTGGCCGTGAAACGTCATCGCGCATCCTTCCGTCCAGTGGCCGAA
>JBAOKB010000004.1:0-67002 GCA_037044905.1 Hortaea werneckii | reverse complement strand
TGGTTGAAGTTCATGGCGCGCTCATAGGCCTGCGTCGCGCCATCGAGCTCGCCCATCTGCTCCGACAGTTGTCCGAGTGCCAGCCATGTCTGCTCGTTGACGGCGGCGAGATGCGCCGCAGTGGGTTTGGTGAAGGGCTGTGGCTGCGCGGCCATGGGCATGGCGCCGTTGGGTTGGGGGCGGACGGGCGGAGGGTAGTGCTGCTGGTGAGGCATCGGCCCTGTGGGCGAGTGCTGGCTTGCCATCGCGCTTTCCCGAGGACCTCAGTTGCGTTGCCCAAGCAGAGACGCGATGATGTCTGGCTGGACCGGCTGGAGCGTTAGCGCAGCACATGCAACACTCACGGGGCAGGGGCAATGGGGCAATGCGAGCCTGCGCGGTTCTTACCTACCTCGTCGGCGACGACCACCAGCTAGGTGCCAGAAAAGGAAAGTACAAGCACGCACGCACGCACGCGACGGAAAGAACGGAGGAACAACCAGGCGGGAGAGAAGGTGCGATGGACAGTCGCGCTCAGAGGGCTTGGCGGTGGACTTCTGCCCTGTGAAGCTGGACAGAAACAGAGAAAGAGAGAGAGAGGCGGTGGTAGAGGAGGGAGGGAGGAGCAGAGAGGGAAAGGCTGAGAAGAGATCGCGACGAGGGCGCCTTCCCTCTCCGACAGCGAATCCCGCAGTCTGCCCAGAGCTGGGTAAGGGTTTCAAACACGACTGCCTTCTCCAAAACTACCTGTGGCGCTGACGCTACCGCTGGCCCATACAACTCGCCCGCGTGCGTGCACAGAGCCGATGTGCGGCAGGCGGCGGGCGCTACTGTACGTGTGGGTGTTCACATCATCAGCCAGGGACGGGAACGCGGCTCCTCCCAGTGTGGAGTCTCAAGCGAGTTTAAATTTCCCGTGCGACGAGGCAGATCTAAGACAGCTCCGCCGGTTACAGCCGTGCAGGGTATGTTTCCGTCTTCTCTATATCCGCACCCACCTTTTGCACCGTGTGGAGTATAGCAGGCGTGCCCTTCTCATCCTAGCCACCTGTAGAGCGTCGCTCACGGCGTAGCAACGTCCACCTCGCCATAGACTGTGAACGCCGTAATCTGATCGGTTTGGGTTTATTAAGATCTGTCTGCCCGTTAGATGCCCACCGGCTTGGCTGTCATGGCTGTTTGAACGGCCGGACGCATAATCTGAAAAGGTAAAGCGACGCTCGATGGGTGCTTGCGCTGGCTGAGTGGGCGCACGCCGGGTGTCCGCGAGGCCGTGTCACCCAAGCACCACCCGGCATTCCTTTCTCATGCATGCCTGACAGCCATCGCCGCACAATGCCCGTCTGCTTGGGTTAAAAGTCGAGTTACACGCCGGGGAACGGATGGCTCACTGCAGCTCAAGATAAGCTCTTTGGGCTTGGTCGGTGGCAGACCAATCTCCGTTGGCTTGGCGAACACATGGTGAGACAGTTCCTTTGATACATGCGGACAATGTGTGCTGTAGCCATTCTCATACGGCAAGTATTATTGCAACCACTCCATTAAACACAATCGATCTTGACTTGCATCAAGGTGGCAGACCAATGGCAATTCCACCTTCTCTCCCAGATCCAATCCCTATGTATCCACAAGTCGGCATTTAGCCTATCAAAATTTCGTAATTGGCGAGGCTGTCTCCTCCATCCGCCCGCTGCTTCGCTGTCCTTCTCATCCACGCAGATGGGAATCCTGTGATCACGTTTCGCGCGGAGCTTTGTCGATGCCCGCTTGCAGGGGCGACGAAAAGCATATCCAGGAAGCTGTCGTCAGTTCCGAACTCAGTCCTCCCGTCCGATCATGGCGCATGCCAGCCATCTCGACTCCTCATCACTGACAGCGCCAAGTCTATCTACCCCGAACTTACCGCCTAATTATGCAGGAGACTTGGGCTTTGCTTTTCCTGGAGTGGATGCCGGACCCACTCTGTCCGGAGTAGCACGTTCGTGTCACTTGCACAACCCTCAGTGCGCCGTTAGATGGGCCCAGCTAGGGGTCATCCACATTGACTCTATCGTCATACGCTGAAGTGTCCGTATCAAATCTAGGTGTGAGCAAATCGCAAGATACCGAACGCTCTGGAACGATGAGTCTCTAAAATGTCCAGAAACAGGAATATAACTTCATCAGCATATTTCAGGAGCCCTCATTCGAGGCGGGGCTCATCTGACGGCGCGCTGACGGTTGCGCAGTTGAAAACGGCGACAGCCAAAAAGTCTAATGAATCCCCCGCCCACCGTGCTATTACCGGTTCGAGACTGGATCCCGGACAACGGGGTGAAACCTGCTTGGACGGAAACCAGCCTCGGCGGACCGAATGTTAACCGATGCCAGAGAATCCTACAGCAAAGGCTGCAGGGCGCCATGGTCCCAAGCCGATTAGATACGGCCGCCTTGGCTCTGGAGCCCTAGCGCTTTAAGCGAAGCTTGTACATGCTCTGCCCTGTGCGCGGTACTTGTCTGTTGAGTTCTTAACCACCAGCCGGCGGCATGATCCTTTCGCAAGACCACTAGCACGGCCCCGGCAGCGCGATCTGACTCGGCCTGGCGTTGCGTTTGGCACCAGCCCTTCAAGACCGACGTACGTGAAAGTGGGAGAAAAACTCTCCTGCGAAGCTTTCGTCACAGATCCAGCCACAACCACATGGCGCGTCCTTTCCACTCGGCTAGAAGATTACGACAGCTCCCGAAACCATTCGCCAAGCTTTGCGACGTCTGAGTCGTGCTCATCAGTAAGGTAATTTGGCAAGATCGGTCAATGGTAATCCAGTCGCTTGAACGCAGAATGCGGCTATCCCAATCGTATCTGTAGACTTCCATCCCAAGAAGACTACGATATAGAGCCAGCGCGCGGCTGCACAGGGTATAATGATTGACGATTGCCTGTTGCCCAAAAACAAGTGATCTTGCAATTGAGTGACTTCGAGCCATTTCGCAAGTTGAGATATGTACATCTCGTTACGGTCTCTTGTTACTTCTACCCTTTCACTGAAGCCAGACCCGAATGTCTCCCTCCCGTCTTCCTCGTGGGGCTCAAATAGGAGCGTACGTATACCAATCAAGCGGATGGACACATCACTCAAAGCACTCCGCAGGCTCGTTCCTCAAGGGGCCCCTCTAAGGATGCACGACGAATGAAACGTGGAAGGAGCAAGCGGTCGCTGAGGGTCATCTCATGCGAGATCCAGTCTGATTTTGGTAGCTATCTGTGATTCGTCGACAATGCGCTACGCGGCTATCCCCAAGCCAACAGTCTACAGCAGTCCAGGCCAACAGTTTCATTCTTAGGTCAAGATAAATGGCGTGGGCATGTGGCGGGCGTCTGCTGAATCATCTTCTCGATAGCTCGCGATCTATATGAATCCGGTTAGCATACGCTCTTCATGGCAAACAAGTTTGCAGTAGAAAGAAGAGGGCGAGCAATCAGACAGCAGTTGGACAACAATAATGAATCCACATGTGGGTTCGGTACAGGTCTGTGAGTTATTGCGATATCATCAGGGCAGTAAATTCAAGTTAAGAAAGACAGTGGCAACGTACCCTGATAAGAATCTGCGACGAAGATGGCAGCAGTATTTTGGGCTACACAGCATTCAGTCCGTCTTTTGACGCTTGCGAAAGAAGCTATCGAGCTTCTTCTGCCCTTCGTCGTGAGCTAGACTGCCAATGCCGCCTCTCTGCCTTTTCAGGCCTCCGAGGTGCTGCTTGCTGTCAATGGCAAGGATCGTTGTAGACCAGCCGTGAAGGATGGGCGTCTCGGATGGGTCTTTCCCGGGACCAAGCTCTATAGATGTCTGCGGTGTAGCCTCTGCCTTTGCTTCAGCTTCGCCAACCTCGGCTGGCGGAGGCACAGGAGTAGGCGGTGCGACAGCGTCGCCTGTGCTAGAGTCTGTAGATAGAGCGGCTTTCGCTTGAGAGTCCTCGGCTTGAGCACCGCGGGTAGGTGGACTTGGCTCAGGTGGAGCATGTGGAGGGTCTTGTGCGTGATGCCGTGGCTCGTTATCAGCAGGCTCGATGGCAACGTCTCTTGCCTCTTTAGTCAAGGACAGTTCAAGAAAGCCGGTATTTCCCCAGCCTCCTAAATGCTCTAGAACGACGCTGCCCCTTGCTTCCGTTACCTCAGGCGCAATGGTCAAGCTCTTCCGTGGCAAGCGAAGGAGCAGCCGCCGCCAGAGATGCATGAGCAGCATGCCATGAGACACAACAGCGACCACGAGCTCATCGTCTTCCTCATTGCCACGTAGCAACGGGACAAGGTGCTCATCTAAGAAGACATCTGCCCGCCTAGCGATGGCATCCTTGCTCTCAATGTCCACGAAGCCAGGGTCATTCTTATGCTTCTCATGATGTGCATCTCTTCCACTACGCCTTGGATCAGTCTTGGCATAGTACGGCTTGCCCTCGTAGAAGCCAAAGTCTTGCTCCATGAGAGCCTCGACCTTTACAATGCCGCGGACAGACCGCTTCGGATCGCCATCGGGGTCAGATAGGGGCTTCTGCGCCGTCTGGATGGCCTCCGCTGTCTTGTAGGCTCGAGACAGTGGCGATGAGAAGATATGACTGAATCTCACATCAATCTGATCGAAGTACTCGCCCAGCCGGCGTGCTTGGTCGAAGCCATGGTTGGTCAGGGCCGAATCGCGAACGCCGGCGTACAGGCCTGCTACATTATCGACGGTCTCTCCATGCCGGACCAGAAAGAGCTTCATGGAGCTCGCATGGTTGTGAAAGCAGACAGATCAGGCGCCTGGCGAAAAATGTGTATGTAAAAGTGTTGTGCTGAAGAAGAAGAAGAGGAAGTCTTTAGCAGTACAAATAACAGGAGCTTTTCGCTTGTGTGTTGGGGCCGTGCACCTCGGGGTAGCTCTTCTGCCGCTTTGACATCGGCAAACACGCATCAATACGCACCGTACACACCCACGCCACACCTGTCTCTATGCGATAACAGCGATCATACAAAGTTGTCCAGAGTGATACCACTGTCATGCCAGATGCCAGGTGATACCGTGCATGACCATCTGCCCGAGCTACATCACAGTCAAACCACGAGCCTGGACCGGGCAGAAGGTACGCAATGTCATCTGCTAGAGCCTGCGTACATGCATTACATTACTCGGAAGGGAACCGAGAATCTGAATCTCTTTCAGCATGTCAAAAAGTAGCATATGAAGCTCCAGCATGGGATGGACTGGCGTCACAAAGCAACGGCAAGTGTATAGACCAAATTCATCTTCATCTTCATCTACCTCTCTGCGAAGCCAGTTTTCTTCACCCTCTTCCTTCTTCAGTGTCTTGTTCAATCAGCTTTTTCTAGGTCTGTTGTAATAAAAGCCTGGCGAAATGCAAGAGGCAACGCAGGACCAAAATAAATCATGACCACCAACCACCACCTCGATCTGAAGTGGCAAGACTCAGAAATAGAAACCGAAACCGAGAAAATCATAGGCTGGACTGGTAGTGAGGATCCTTGGCCTCCTGGACAAGACATCTTCGAGGGCACTACAAGCTCGCCAATGTCGGATGAAATTCCGGCCTCTTCAGATGTCGCGCCTACGTTCTCACCTCTTAGCTCTTCACAAGACCTGGCTCTGAAGTCTGCCGCCACCTTTGAGATGTTACAATCACAGACATCGATCATGGACAATCATGATCCTCTCCTGGACCAGACGGTCGACACCTACAGTATGGACACCGGACAAGACGAAGCTCATGTGCAAGATCTGTCTTCCGGCGGCATCGACCCCCCAGACGACTATATCGATGAAACTCAAGTCCAGAAGAGGAAGTTAAGACCACAGACATCCAGAGCGGGTTTCATGAGCACATGGATTGACCACGATGAGACGGGAGATTATGATCCCAACGAAGAAATCCGCCGGCGCAGGGCGAGAATATGGAGACGTCGGCCGCGTACGCATTCCGGAGGCGATGAGGATGTCTCACTTGGACCAAAGGAAAATCAAGAAAATACAGAAACGGCACTCCTCTCAAAAGTCACGGAGTTGCAGGTGAAGCTTCACTTTAGCTCAGATGCAGGCAAGTCAGCTTTCCGCGGTCATGTGAAGCGTTTATCAGCTGCAACCAGGCAGCAGCCTCAAGACTTTGCAAGGGGCCGACGACTTCGAGACTGCGGTAGAGACAAATCCGTCCACCACGACGCAGGTAAGCGATTGAAAGACGAGCTCACGAGCGATCCCTCCTTTCCCGCCAGTCTCATAGGCCATCCTTCGGCGCGTGGCTGTTGGGGTTGTCTTGCTCTTAACATCCGCTGTCCTCTACTCGACGATGAAAGAGGTTGGCCATGCTATACATGTTACGAAGATGACCATCATTGCGATCTGATATTGCCACCGCCGCGAAAGCTGAGCTGCGAGCGCTGTAAGCGGAAAAAGCAAATTTGTTCCTTTGCCTATACTTCAGATCACAGCGGACCGTGCGAAGACTGTGCCAGTGAGGGTTGTGATTGCGAAGCCGCCCCACGGAAAGAGAGCATCATCCAACGAATAAGATACGATCGTGATTACAAGAAGGACCCTCTGCCGAAAAAGACACCAACGAAGACGAGTGGGGAATGCTACACTTGTAGAAGCGAAGGTAAAGGCTGCTCTCTCGCCTGCAGCGCTGCCGCCGAAGACTGCACAGAGTGTAAGCGGACTGGCAACAAATGTCTTTCGGAGAAAACGGGCCAGGTTTCGGCTGCGCCGCATCAGCATAGCATCAAGCCGCGCACTGCTGCCGCGCCGAGAAAGAGGAGAGCAGTTGGCAAGCCGGCCGAAGACTACGCCGCCGTCAAGCATCAAAAGAATGGCGCAACGGAAGACCCCAGGCATGCCTCGAGCGGCGCGACGAAGACAATAGTATCTAGGTTCAGTCACCCAATTCAATTCAACGCCGAGGATGCCACCGGCAGCATGTCTTGCAGTTTCTGCGAACACACCAGCTTCCAAATCATCGGCCTGGAGTCTAAAGAGTACGACGTCATCGACTGGCGAGATGGACGCGGCTACGACGAGGTTGGTGGCGGACATAGAGAGGATGGAGTCGAGCCCACGCGTGTTTGCACTGCCTGTACTATGCGACGTCTCCTGATCATCATGTGCGAAAGCCACAAAATGCGACTCATCACCGGCTTGAATCCTGAGACGATGGACGTGGAAGGGGCGATGAGTTCTCTTTTCTCCGGAGCGTTGAGGCAGCAGGATCGATGGTGTTCTTTGTGCCCTTCGTTAGCCAGCTACGAGTGCGAAGCAGCCAGCTCGGTCGACTTGTTGGGCCATGAGTGCCAGGGATGTGGCTTGTCGCTCTGCGAGACATGCATGTTAAACCTGGCAGATAATCATAAGGGTGACTTGCAGCAGATGCTGAGTGTCTTGAAAGATGAGCCAAGTGATGAGCGGCCGCTTGGTTTGAGGGCAGACTGGAGCTTGCTCAAGCAGGACGGGCTGTTGATGCGATATGTGTTGTGGGCTAATGCATAGAAGGGGGCGGCTTACGCGCGAGCAAAGGAAGACCGCTTGCCAGGAATCTCTGACAAGTTCTCATTGAATCAAGCTACTCAAGTAGTATCAGTCCCATTCTTGAAAATGAATCTGCCTTCTGAGAGACTCCGTTCCATCCACCCTAAAGCTTTGAGGTAGACAATTCAAGCAACCCCGAGACAACCGTACGCCCGCGCTATGCTATCACTAGATGCCAGAAGCACACCTGAACATCAATCCCTCTCAAGCGCCAGTTTTAACCCCGTCAGAGTAATCCTGTCCTGGATGCTCATATGGATTTGAGATGTACTTGTCCACACGCTTGCCTAAGAACTGCGTCATCTTTGACAGCTCCTCACGCAGACGGCTCACAGACTGTTGGTCCATGTTGGTATGCGCGATGAGATCTGGCATGGAGACTATCTCCTGGTTAGCATAGCCCAGGCAGGCAGCGGTTGGCTTGGCTTACCAAACAATCGTAGCAAATGCTCACACCCGTACATGTCACACAGTGACTTTCCCGCATGCTCGCCGTGACCCGATTCGATTTGCTTGTGGACCTCGTAGAACTGCTGACGCTCGAAGCGGTACAGTAAGATGCGGCCCAGCGACTTGTTGAAGTACTCCTTGATGCCAGCAATGACCTCTTCAAGTATGTCTGCGTCGGCTGAACCCGGCCGGCGGTACTGGCTCTCGTAGTTTTGGTAGTCGTTCAGAAATTGTGAGATTGGAGTCTGAGAGGGGACTGGGGCGAGCTTGGAATCCTTCGTGACCTTCTCCCAATCGTCGACGAGGATGGTCTTGAGGCTTTCTGGGATTACTATCCGGACTGCAGGTCTGCGGATAAAGTCTTCTTCCTATATTTCATCAAGAACTGTCAGTTGCGGAGTTCTCTAGCGGACCAGCCGGAGGTAAAGCCATGGCGATTCTTGTACATTAATTTCGCAGTAGGCCCGCCGCCGATCAAAGAACGAGCGGCACAGCAAGGACACCCTCTGGCAAAGGCATCAAAAGAACACAGTAAACGCACCTTGTCGATGCCTTCGATCTCAGTTCGGCCACGCTTTGTGCCTTTCGGTGGTTGCGGTGCCACGGAGCTGCGATCTTCGCTGCCTCGTGCTGACGAACCCGCGGCGTCAGAACCATACACCCGCTTTTTGGTGGAAGCGGGTAATGGCTTTCCGGTAGTCGCTCGTCTCTGGGCATCCATGTCCTTTTTCAGGTTCGAAGCGAGCTCCTTGTTCTCCTCCGTGAACTTACGGAGGCGTTCTTGCGGAACCCAGTCGTCCCATCTGCGAGTGCGAAACTGGTCAGCGTGATGTTTGAGGGCCACTGGTATGCCACTGCCTAAGTTGCGTGGATCGCGTGCAGCAATCCAGAGGATGCTCAGCGCCCAACGAAAGCAGCATGCTGATTTTAATTAGATGATCTGCGTGCGATCATCGCGGCGCTTGACCGCTTATGAGGGGAGGAATGAGGCCTGGCGAAGTGGGAGGGCTAGCATTTCCAAGGGATTTGAAAAGAAAAGAGAAACATACGTGTTCTTCCAGCCCTTGTAGTGAACGCGATAAGAGTAGCCATCCTTCTTGTCGTTGGGGTCTTTCATTTTGTGGTCCAGGACCTTGGCTTCGTATAGCAGCTCATGGTGAAAGCAAAGGACCCGCTCATCCTTTTGATACATTGGCTGCGAAGATGTTGATGGGGCCATGATGGTAACCAATGGAAGTATCTTCGACTGGGACAATTAGTAAGTTCCAACGTGTTAATGAAAAAATGCAGTGGCAAGCGTGGCGGAAGGAGTTGTAAGTATCCAAAGGGCTTCACGTCGGAAACTGCGTCTCGCACGGACCATCGCGCGCTGGGACTCCAACATCGCGTTCACTCTTCGGCAGTCCGAGTCAAGGTAGAGGCCAGAGTTATCGACCATTTTCACGCGTCATGACGTGATGAATACCTCTTGCTAGTTTCAAAGATAAGATTGTACCCTTTACAATCAATACAACTACAATACAAGGCTCAATGGCCATTCCAAATCCTCTCTTCTGCAATCTCACAGCAAACTATTCCAAGACAGCCCCGTCTGTTATTGTCTCTGCCAATCATTGTTCCGGATTGTCGGCTTGATTCAGCAATCATCTCAGCATTGAATCACGTCTGCCATTGATTCCTCTCCATTGACGAAGGCTGGCGGCCATGGGATTCCAAACCGCGCTTTGAAGGAGTCAATACCTGACATCTTGTCAACCTTCTGCCCTCGCTGCCCGCAGTAGTCACCGTAGGACGTCATGAACGGGCGGAAGAGCTGCAGCCTTACGACACCCAGAATATTCCTCATGCACTAGGTACAGCATCTCTGGGGAATGAAGTCCTAGTAGTTTAGGGGAGGGACATGAAGATACTGAAAGCCTGCGGTGCTCGCGACTCGCTGTCCGAAAGCATGAACAATCCTTGTGGTGTCGAGTGCCATGGTTTTCGTAAGTGCCATGATTGGTAAAGGAAACTCTGGAGATCGAAGCCAAAGCAAGAAAAGTGCCCATGAAATAGAGCTCCGGCGAAAAATGTCAAGGCTCAAAGAGGCAGAGATTGAAAGAGCTAGATCTAGGAAACGAGTGTGACATCCAGATCTCGGCGTACACCTACCTTTCATGTCTTCGGCCTTCATACTGGCAGTCACTTCCATGCATACCGACCAGGCTGTGGCGTAAGAGGCGAAGCTTGCGTACCTCCCAAACAGAAGAAAAGGTCTGACCGAGCCCCGTCACGAAACGGTCAATCAAGCCTTTGCCTAACCTGCCCCGGCTTCAAGGGACATTGAAGGAATACATTCAAATGAGAAAGTCTGTAGAATGCACTCACCTGTACTTCGCGCACCCAGCCTTGGCCCAGGTGGTAGGCGCAACAGCATATCTCATTTCCAGTAAAACTGATGGTATTGTGAATACAAATTTATGGTATGATATAAAGATTGGTGAGTACTAACCTCTGGTTGTGCGCCATTGGCTCGTGATCGTTGTGCATCTACTGCAGCCTCACGCCTGCCTGCTTCTGCCTCTTACCTTCCCTACCTTGCACGTTTGCGAAACCGCCTTCCTCGCCCGCGTGTAGCACACCCTTCGCATTCTCCCTCTTCTCGTCATCAATCTTCTTCAATCTCTTCTCCGTCTTTTGCTTGCCGCTTCCCTTGCCGTGGAACATGTGTGACAGATGCTTAAAAGCCTCTTTCTGGTTCATCCCGCGACCGTACTCATCGTGATATTGCAGTTTGACGTCTGGTCTGTAATGCTTCGCGAACATGTCAGCCTGCAGCTTCGCCACATAGGCTTCACGTGCTTCGTTCTGCTGGCGAGCATATGCGTCGCGCTCGCGGTTGGACATGCGATCCCAGCGGCCTGAACGGCGGTCCATCTCACGCTGTTCACGCGCCTTTGCATCGTACTCGTCGATAAGGTTTTGCTTGTCAGCAAGGAACTTGTTTCGCGCCCGCTCCTTCTCTGTGAGATCCTCGGCGCCTGGGTCATGGATGAGCCCACGCTTGCGGAGAAGAGAAAGCGATGCGCCGAGACCCTGATCCATCGTTGACTCCTCTTCGAGACCTGTCGCGGTAACATCAGGAGTGCCAGCCGCTGGTGTAGACGTCTCACGTTTCGCCCGCTCCTCTGCTTCCTCTGCTTCGGCATATGACACCTGGCCAGCCATGGCTGTGTCGCCATCGTCGTCCTCGGCTTCGTCCGCTCCATGAGAGACCGGGGGTTGAGGAGTTCGACTTTTTCTTGATGTCTCTTGCTCCTCAGGCGCTTCAGGCTTCTTCAGATTCGCCACAAACTCACTGGTCTCGTCAATCACAACCTCGTCCTCTCCCTGATCGTTCTCGTCGACAGGCATCTCTTCTCTCATCTGCCTCGCCAACTCTGCGGCATCGGTCTTCTTTCTCTTTTTGAGTGCAGCTCGTCTTTGCTCAGCCAGCTTAGCCTGAAGGTCGTCGTCATCGAATTCAAAGGCTCGCTTCTTACTGGCACCATTAGTACCATCTCCATGACCGCCATCAACATCCATCGCATCGTCGGCTTGACCAGAAGGTGCAGGAGCTTTTGGAGGAACAATATCATCTTCATCGACGGCCTTCTGTCTAGCCTTCTTCTCCTTCTTGCCCTTCTTTGGCTTCTTCACTTTGATAGTGGATGGATCCACGTAATCAGACACGGGTGCTTCGTCCTTGAGCATGTCTAAGTTCACTTTCACTCCTTTGCTTTTAACTGACCCATCATCATCTACCGTCTTCTGCTTCCCCTCCACAGTATTACCTCGGCCATCAAGGGTGAATCTTTTGCCTTTCTTGCCTTCAATCTCCTCATCATACTTGCTCAACACTGCCTTCGCCTCTCCCTGTTCGGTAGGATCGTAATCCGGCCGTTTCTTCTTCAGCTTCAGCTTCTCTTCTAACTTCTCCTTCGCCTTCAGATCTTGGTTCTCTAGCTCGTCGTCCTCACTCTCCTCGCCAATCTCGGCATCTTTGAGTGTGAGTACCTGCTCGCCCATTGCATCCTCAAACTCCCCAGCCTCATGTCCAACTGTAACGCCCGCTAGATCCTTTGAAGTGTAGTCTGCTGTCTGCTGGGCCTCACGCTCAGCTAGCTCTTCCTCCATCTTTCGCGCCTTGTCGATCTTTTTCTGACGCTTCTTCTGGCCCAGCAGCCAGCTTCGCGTATCCAGTCCTTCTTCCTCGTCGCTTGCCTCACCCAAGCCTTTGCCCTCCATCTTTGCGAATCGCTGCGCAGCATCTCGTTGCTTCTTTGCAGCAGCCTTTCGCCTTTCGCGCTCCTCCTTCTCCTTGCGCTCGGTTTCCAACTTCTGCCAGTTTTTGTCGGCGGCAGCTTGTCGCTTCTCCAGAGTGCTGATATCATCTTCCTCGCTTTCTTCAGAGTCGTCGCCTTCTTTGAACTGTGGTCCGCTGCCTTGCCCGGGTACTGGCAGAGGTGCCATGCCGAGAGAGACACGGACCTTGTTCATTTGCTCAATAGAAGCGGCGTCGGTCATGATCGCAACTTAGGCGCAGCCGCCACGCGATTCTTATGAGCGACAGGAATAGTGGTCTAAAGAGGAAGATGAAGATTCAAGGTCAACTCGCGATCCTCAGAGCAAGCCGGCCCCTCCGCGATTCATGTTTTCAGCCTCAGGCGCAAACGCCTGACATCCCGTTCCGGCTCTCTTCCCCATTTTGCCTAGCGCGGACCAGCACGCTCAAGCTATAGAAAAGTTCACGCAACGGGCGGTCTTCTTCCTCTTCTCACCAAAACAACAGATCTGTGGCCAGCGGTCCCGTCGTGCACCTTCGGGTGTTCTGTTCGGTTGACTGCTGGTCAGTTCGACGACTATGCAAATCTTTAGATTTCACAGTGGAGTACGTGCGGTCGACAGATCTCAGAAAGAGTCAGCTTCTCTCGTCTTGAGCTCTTCGTGAGCTCGGCGGGAGTCGTCTGAGGGCGCTATATTCCGAATCGTTCCCGAGTCCGTTGGACGGTGAGGGTAGGGAAAAACCATAGCTTGCCTACATATCATCCATCTTGATGACCATTTCTTGTGGGACCGGTAGTGGACGCTACGATATGTGAACGAGAGCGACACTGGGACACCATGGGGACATTCATAATGGCTTTGCACACGCGCTGGAAGGCCGCTTGACAGTATCTCAATGTCAGGCGAGAAATTCTCAGGAGGGCGCGCCGGCCTGAGCAAGTTGTCCCGGAGGAGGCCATGGGATGTAGTGCTATTCTCTTCCAGTCCTTCTATGCCCGCCTCGTTCCCCCACCGCATGTAGCAGGCATTGTTTGCCATGACTGTCCCTTGTGGTGTGGTACGTGACTGCCGGTAGCTTTGCATCCAGTGCATTCATTTAGCTTTACGCCTTGCGCCATAGGTCCGGGTGAAGGTGCCACGGCAACACCGGAAATGGCAAAGAGAACAAGAGCTCACGAGCCTCATGATGACCACCAATGTGGTTTGAGCTTCTTGACGACTTCTAGGTGTCCTGAACCACGCATTTGGAAGCAAGTCGCATATTGCAGGCAATTTAGTCTGCTTTCAATGTTTAACACTAGTTCAACTGGCAAGCCGTTGACTGCCATGACTACGCGATTTGCCAAATTCGTATGTTTACACAGGCCGAGTTGAGAAGTGCCGCATCCTTAGCTATAGAGTGAACTGATGTCCCTTAAGAGGGCCTTGGAGCGATGCTTCAGACGTTTTCCTACTGGTATTCACTCACGGGACCAAGCGGTTTCCTGGACGACTGATTGCTTTTCTTCATTTAGGGAAGCGAAGGTCTATCAAGCGTTAGAAACGGTATGGCAATCTTTCCATGCCACGCCAACTGAGCGCTTCGTATACACATGCATGAGGTTATATATCATTTTGTATGTGGAAACGCTCAGTAGCTCTAATTATGCAAGGGTTGAAGCCACAGCTGTGTACTTATCGACGCAAAACCATCCAGATCACATATTCTGACGATGTCTGTCGACAAGGCATGTTCTGTGGTTGGTGACCTTTGCCTCCAGACACACGATATATCAGCAATTTATGAGACCATTGCGAATCAGTGACGCTGACAATCGTTGACCGAGGACTAAGAGCTGCCCTGTCGCGGCGAAGCCGATATAATGCAGGCTTCCAATATTCGACTGGCCGGGCTGGGCTATGAAACCGGGTTGTTGGTACGTTGCAGTTTGCAGCCATCGATAAGGAGAAGCACTGTCACGAGTGTGCTCAGAGCGCGGATGTCGCACAACAGTCGATCGGCAACCGTTAACTAACGACCGTTCGCGACTGACATTGGATCAAAGCGGGACGTTGGCTGGCTGGCAACGTTGAAAGATAGGCGAGGCTGGACATCTTCCTCGCCAACGTTCAACTCGGCTGTTGCTGCGAAACAATGAGAAGTGGGAAAGAGTTCGCACGCCGCGTTTCGCGACGCACACCAACCTTCGACATTTTAAATTGTATAGTACGCAGCAATCATAGCATAACAAGACAAGAAACAGGCCGATCGCCAACAACGGCACAGAATCTTCAATACTCCCCCTGTGATGGTATAGTATCTCCAGGCAGCCACTGGGAGCATCTGCCAATGTGCGGCATCTGCAAGCCTTTCTTGCCGCCACTATCGTCGATTGGCCACGAATTTGCAAGCGTGCTTACTTGTTTCCGAAGAAGCCAGAAATGGCAGAGTGCTAGGAAGCGGAATACCTCCTACCTCGACCGTTTCGACAGGCTGCATCGGAGTTTCTCGCCGCGGCTTCACGGTAAAATAGCTGGATGGGAGGAGAAACATGCGCTTGCGCACGAAAGAGGAGGGACCTCCAAGACACACAAAAGCCAAGCACGTTCCGGCTTTCCTTGCTTGTGCTTTAGCCTATCCACCTACCTCCCGAACTTCTTCGATCAAGGTGCGGGCGGACAAGCCTTGGTCGTGCTATTATAGTCGGGTGCTGCACGAAGGAGGGGAGCTTGGGCAGCCGCTGTGGGGAGGGAGGGGGCAAGAAAGCTGACGACGAGCTCAACAGCCAAGGCGTCGTCACTGAGGCGATAGATCGACGGAAGTGCCCATGTCGGTGGTTTGATGAAAGCAAACAATCGATGTTTGCGAGATCATTTGGAATGGCCGCGCAAGCCTATAATGAAAACGGATCACCACCGGCTACGGGAACATTCCACAAAGAAATAGTGTTCAATTCCAAAACTGTTGAAACACCCTTACCCAAGCTTCACAAACGGCAGGATCCGCTTTGGGACGGCTACCTGCAGCGTAGTGGAACCTTGATTAGGACTTATACATGCAGGGCGGAACCGATTGACTTCAAGGTACCAAGATTTGAATTTTTTCCTTTTTGTTAAAAGATCAATTATTTGTCGCTACCTAACGCAAAATGCAAGTATGCAACAAGGAATGCAGAATTATGCTGCCCAGGGAGTGTGAATCAACACCGTGCTATGCAAGCGCGGACACGCTTCCAGTCAGGACGTAATGACTGCCATTACATCTTCCACCCTCCCAACCCAATGCCTTGTAGCTCTCGGTGCCTCTATTTCAAGGATGAGTGCTCATCATCATCGTCCTGTGACCGATTGGTACCCGTCCTGCCTGAAAACGCCGTCCTTTTTGAAGTCCTGATCCCAACGTTAGAGAGAGTGTGAGAGCGTTCATATACACATCAAGTCGTGCCAAAGATTGTTCCATTGCTGGAGCCGCCGGTATCGAAAGACTTGAGCCGATCCTGAACGTATCATAGTCGCAATGTGAGGTTTAGAAATGCTTCTACAACATTGCCACGGCAACGAGACCAGCAGCAATGGCGAAGAGCTCGCCGCTGTAGCCGAAAGTGGCCGCGGCACCGGTGTAGGCCTCAGCAGAGGCGCTTGGGCTCATGGTCGGGCTGGCGATAGCGGTGCCGTTGGTAGGGGCTGCAGGAGTGCCGGTGCCAGCGCTGGGTGCCTGAATCTGACCGTCACCAATCTGGGTGACCGGAGCAGCAGTCGAAGTCGGGGCCTGAATTTGACCGTCGCCTGTAAGATTCGTTAGTACCTTTATCCAGAGACGTTCGTGCATATGAAAAGAGACTTACTGATTTGGGTAACCGGAGCAGCAGTCGAGGTCGGAGCCTGGATCTGACCGTCGCCTGTATCTTTCGTCAGCACATTTATCCAAGATGTTCGTGCATAGTTAAAAAAACTTACCGATCTGGGTGACTGGGGCGCCGGTTGGTGCCTGAATCTGGCCATCGCCGATCTGAGACACGCAGTTCGCATCGTTCTGGGGCTGACCATCGGCCAACTGGCAGACGGCAGCAGATGGAACGGGGGATGCGGTCACCTGTCCGTCAGGGATCTGGCTTGCAACGCCGGAAGCAGAGGCAGAGGCAGAAGAGCCACCACCGATGGCGTTGATGTAGACCGGAGAGCACTGGGCGGCATCGTTCTCATCGTACAGGTTGTAGAAGTCGCCTGACAGGCACTGGTACCAGATAGCGGTGCCGTCCAGGGCCAGAGAACCGTTGGAGCAGATGCTGAAGCCAGAGGTCTCAAGAGCGTTGACCTGAGGGGGGTCGTCGAATTGGAACTGGTTGTTGGAGGCGATGTAGCCGGTACGGCCCTCGTCATCCTTCAGGACGCCGTCTTGGAGGGTCATCGTCAGGACCTTATCTTGTCTCTGTGTTTGAAGTCAGCATGTGAAGGCACGTGAAGGGACAGGCCGATGAAGTTCCTACCTTTTGGACGCTACGCTTGGCGGAGCTGGTAACGTTGACGACCTGGATCATGAACTCGCCATCGTAGCTGCTGCTGCAGTCGGCGGTGGCGGAAGAGCTAGCCTGGGGCATAGGGGTGGCGGAAGCCAGTGCCGCAAGGGCGAGAGGAGCGAAGGCGGAACGCATCTTGCTGATTGCGAGTTGCTCGGGGGGGATCGAAATTAGTGTTGTGGTCGAGTGGTAGTAGTATATGCAGTGAAGTCGATGTCCGAGAGCGACAGTGAAGAGCGGGTAGCACTGATAGACGCTTCAAGCGAGAGTGAGCCTATGCGGATCAGAAGCTGGATGTGCGGAGGGGGGGGGGGGGGGGGGGGGGGGGGGGGGGGGGGGGATTGATAAAGGCACGGAGATGGATGAGACTGTTCACGGAGGCGGTATTATTGTTTGGGGGGAGCGAGGAATGTGCCCAGCATTATATACCTGCAGGGCTGTGGGACTTTTGGTGAATGGAGACGCACGGATGGCTGGTGACCAGCACAATGGGCCCGAGCGGGAATTGACAAGGGGGGGTCGAGGCTCGCCGTGGGGTTGGCCGGCCAGCCGAGCGCGACAGTCGGCGAGGTGGGAAGGGAAACGGTGACGGTGTCGTTGCCTTTGCTTCATGCATAATGCACGCCTAGCGCTGCACCGGTAGGCGTCTGATGAGGCGTAATCGTCGCTCCCTTTGCCAGAGACGTTCGAGGGGCTGGCGGGGCGGAGCTCCATGTGAATAGGCGCCGCCACCAACCGGCCATGAACTTCCCCATGTCGTTCGCGAAGCTCCGCGCTAATGTACGTGTGCCTCCACATCAGACTTCTGGGCGCTCCCGCCCGTTGTTGTCGCCCTGGCCCTCTCTGCCCACCAAGCCCACCAAGCCCACCACTCGCCCGCCGCCCAATCACTGTCTCGTTTGCACCGCGCGCTCTATCTATCCTACTTTCCAATCCTGATTCCTGCTCATCCTGCGGCTACTACTGCTACGACCACTGCTGCTACGCGGACTTGGATCTGTCACGGCCAAGTGAGGGGTGCAGCAGTTGGCGTCAGGCAACCCGTGAGCCGCCCTTCTGTCTGTCTCACCCTCACGTCCCAGTGGCAAGCGACACCCCGAGGTCAAAAAAGGTTCATGCGAGTAGCCTAGCGATAGTTGAGGGCGGTACACGCGTGTGGCAAACCCCTTCCAGACAGGAGAGGTACCCAAATAGGCCATGCCCTCTACTTTCATGTGGATATCGCGGTTCGGCATACACGGTACACTCCGTCGAGAATAGTAACAGCGAGGCGGCTCCTTTCATGACCAAAGTCAATTTGTTGGCTACAGTCCGCGGTTGACGAGTCTATCCGCTTCGTCATCATAACGGCTTCATCACTTCAACCACCTGTCGTTGCTCTCATCATTTATCTTCGTCGTCATGGATCAACGGCACAGCTAAGTCCATGCGCTTCCGCCTCCATCGTATCCATGCCGACGATCAAGGCCATAGCTTCTCACCAAGTGCGGAGTACAAACCACCATCGTTGGCCTATTATTCTTGGGGGCTGGGGAAACAGTCAACTAGAAGCCGTCTACTTGGCAAATAGACTTTCCCGCTCGGATTGCGCAAGGCTCCAGCACAAAGCTTCGCAGCCTCCCTGCTGACATCTTGTTGAGTATGATAATTGATTGCCGGTGGTGTCGGTTACTAGGCGACGCATGTATTGAGGGTCCGCGCTCGTACGACGGATGAATTCATCCGACACGGCTGCTCTACAGTGACCTTCTCGCAGTCTACTCGGTAGCATTACGGCATGCCACGCAAGTCTTGATCCACTTATGCGCTGCATATCAATGAGATCGCGTCTTACTGGAAGCTTGGCAGACGATCAATTGCGCGACCGAGTAGAAGCTACAGGAGCTTGTCGAGGCGGTCATGAATCGAATGGAGAAGACGCCTTTCCGTAGATACCGTCCTGTAGACTTCCACGGCTTCCAGCGGCTATCGTGGAATATTCATGTAAGCTAGGTGAAGAGGGTCTTGGTAGTCTCGTTAGCTACCTTCCCATCGGAGACATCTGCTTGCTGATGGTGCATTGCATATGCAGGTGCACAGTAGCTTATCGCGCCGTCGATGACTCCCTCTCGTATTATTCAGTCCAAGTGGTGTGAACGACATTTTCTCGCCGACGGCGTTTTATCCGGCTCAATCGTTCACCACATCAGATCATCAATGTCGACGTACAAGTTTGGCTTCACCCCGCACGACAAAGCGTCGACTCATTCACCGCCGCATATGCCACAACGGCACACCGGAGAAGTTGGAAGATGGTAAGAAAATTACGACATACTTTTTTTTGATTGGTGAAAAGCTGCATATAGAAACCAAGATACAGAAAAAACGAGATCTTGTACTCCGAAAAAGATCGCCCCTTGCGCCAGCCGCAGCCCCTCGCTTCCACATCTAGAGACTCCAACGCCACCGTGTGCACCTCCCTGCCGTCCGGCGGTAACCCAGGCCCCCAAGACCTGGTCCCGCACCGTTCCAGCAGCAGTGATACCGAACAACCGCAGGGTCTGCCTCTTGTACTCTCTCTGAATAAGAAATTGCAACGAACGGTTGCATCCGACCTGGATACTGGTATCAACTTAAAACACGGTAAATCCCTTGCGCCTCCGCTCGCTTTGGAAAGTTGGACTGAAAAATCAGCAAGGCTCAAACGCAAAGATAGAAGCAGTAATCGCAAAGTCGCAGTCTGAAGAAAATATCGCCACTGCTCAGCCGCCGCTGTGACACTTCGCCGGCATACGTGACGATGATGAAACGCGATGTCTAAAGCCACATCGACTGTGGTGTCGTTGGCATGCCCGGGGATAGTCGAGTCTTTGCTCTACTGGCCTAGAGCGCCAGCTTGATGTGGAACTTCGAACGCCGAAGCGGATCCGTCCTTGCTCGGCGCGCCGAGCTTCTTCACATTGCCGTGAGCATCAACGATCGGGAAGCGAGCGCGTCTCTCCAACTCGTCGAGGTCCATGTGGCTACGGATGTACTTGTCTTGGCTGTCATCCGGGACCTTGTAGTCCCATGGCGTCCATCGGCCCTTCTTCAGAGCAGAGTGCACGAACCGACGCTGGCGCTGGCGCTTCAGCACGTCCTCCGTGATGGCCTTCATGTTCCACTTAGCCTTGGATTCCGCGACAAAGGCATCGTAGACAGCCTTCGTCTTCTCGTCTGTGCTGTCAGCCAGATTCTTGAGCTCGAGAGGGTCGTCGGCCAGATTGAAGAGCAGATCCGGATCAGCTGGGCAGGTAATGTACTTCCACGAGCCGCGTCGAATCATCATCATCGGTGCTACAGTGCCTTCGCCCATGTACTCAGCAAAGACGGTGTCGTGGACATCTTTGCCCTTGAGGTGCGGCATGATCGATACTCCGTCCATTGGAAGATCCGGCATGAGCTTCGAGCCCACGATGTCGACGAGGGTCGGCAGGATGTCAAGCGTGCTGACATTCTGCGGCACGTGGTGTGGCTGCCAAAGCTTGGGATAGCTGAAGAGCATGGGTACACGGACAGATGACTCGAAGTAAGACATCTTGTACCAAAGACCACGCTCGCCCAGCATGTCGCCGTGATCACCAGAGAAGACAACGATAGTGTTGTCATCCAGGCCACAGTCCTTGAGCGTCTCCAGCAATTTACCAATGCAGTCGTCTACGTAGCTAACAGCCCCATAGTACGCGCGCTTGGCCTTCTTGATCTGCTCGGGAGTGAAGTTATATTGCTCAAGGTCGCAGACGTATTGCAAACGACGACTGTGGGAGTCTTGTTGGTCTTTGGGAATGTCCACCTTGGGCATGTCAATGTCAACGTCCTCGTACATGTCCCAGTACTTGCGTTCAATGGTGTACGGGTCGTGAGGGTGGGTAAGCGAGACGGTCAGACAGAACGGTCTGCTACCAGCAGGCTTGCGGACATGATCGAACAAGAACTGCTTCGCCTTGTACATGACCTCCTCGTCATAGTCTAACTGGTTGCTCCGCACACATGGACCTGCTTGCAAGATGGAGGCGCTGTTGTGATACCACTCCAGCCTGGTGTACGGGTCGTCCCAGTTCACTGACCATCCCAGATCACCCGGGTAAATATCCGGCGTAAGTCGGTACTCATACCCGTGCAACTGCTCACCGATGAAGTGCATTTTGCCACCCAGTACGCACTCGTAGCCAGCGTTACGTAGGTAGTGAGCATAGGTCGGTGTGTCTTCCGGGATGGGAGAGGCGTTGTCGTATGCGCCGATCTTTGACGGGAGCTGGCCAGTGATCATGGACATGCGGCTTGGGGCGCATAGCGGCGAGTTGCAGTAAGCTGAGTCGAAGACGACAGACTTCTCGGCCAGCTTGTCAATGTTGGGCGTCTTGATCTGAGAGTCTTTGTTGTACGCTTTCAGCTGTGGCGCGGCCAGCTGATCGGCCATGATGTACATGATATTAGGCTTCTGGGGGAAGAGGGGTGTGCTGAAGCCATTCTGACCGGCGAAACCCGTGGGCGGCGAGACGGGGGGCGTGTCTGGCAGTTCCTTCTTCAGTCGCTCGGCGAGGCCTTCCATGGTGATGTGGATGTGCGTGTGGTGAGACTATGTGTTGGTGAAGACTCTTTTCTTTGTCTCTCAAGTGAAATGAAGTGACGTGACGTGATCAACGGAAGAGATGACTTGAGAAGGGGAAGAAAGATGGGCAAGGACAGAGGGAGAGGAAGGGACAGGCTTATATGGACGATGCCGGGGCGACAAATGAAAGGGTTGCAATTATGGGTGCAAATTGCAAAATCCAACCGTAGAAACAGAAAAGCGGACGCCGTGGTAGAAGTAGGAAACGAGTCGTGCCCGTACCGCCGCTGCTCACCGCAGTGTTTCTGTTCGCCATCTGGGCACGCGATCACGCAAAGGAAGCCACGGACCACGCTCACCAACGCCCTGTACTGCGTCGAAACTGCGGGTTAGTCAGGTCCCCCTCGCGCTAGCCCGCGCGCTAAGGTCGGAGTGCATGGCCTGTTCGACTTCATACCGCACTTCACTCTTCGTTTTGGGGGCAGTTGGCCACCTCGTCTCCCGGCAAATTTTTGACTCGACGGCCGCAAACCACGGCGCAACATCCCATCACAACCACCACCAATTCTACGGTGTGGTTGGAGAGTGGTGCCCTAAGCCCTCCTCAAGTCGGTGTGGCGACCGTCCCACCCGGCCGCTGACGCACCAAAAATTTTTCGATAAGGAAGCTCAGCGCACGGTTGTTGACCACATGCGAGGCTTAGCGGATACCCGCACCTTCCAGTCACGCGGCAGCGATCGCCCAACGAAGAAACATTCTGGGCTGTAGACAGCAATCAAAGCCGAAACGTCAACTTACGCGGCCGTCGACTGCCCTGTCCTCTCCAACGTAGCTCGACCTGGACTGGGCTTGTTGCAGCATTCTTAACATGGCAAATATCCAAGAGCGAGGCCCGCCCTCGACCGCCGCTGTTGCCATCGGCACGGCCATCATCTCGGGCCTCTTCGGCTATTATCTGGGCCAGGCACGATCAATAGGCCTGTTTGGAACATCAAGCACCACGTCGCCTGCAGCACGAATTGGGCACGAAACCGGAACATCCGACAGCAGTGATGCCGACGAGGAAACTGGTGACGAGGAAGACAGCCTGCAGGACCTGGGCGAGTTAAAATCTTTCGCCGGAAACAACGAGGAATGCAAACTCGTGCTCGTAGTACGGTCGGATCTTGGCATGGGCAAAGGTATGTGGCAACTGCAGTGTTCTCTTTCTTGATTAGGTCCACTTTTCCTGCTGGCTTTTTTTCATCCAATGTCACAGTGCCAACAGTCGGCAAGATCGCTTCGGACGGCTTGACCAGCCAGCCCCACATATGCTTGTGCAAGGCAATGACATTCGTGACCCGGCTCTCATGACTCACCGCAACCGCACAGAGTGCTGATGTCGCGCCTAGGTAAAATTGCTGCGCAGTGTTCACATGCTACGCTGGCATGTTACAAGACCATCCTTCGCGCAGACCCATCGCACCCGATGCTGCAACGATGGGAGAGACTCGGTCAAGCAAAGGTCGCGCTCAAGGTGGATAGCGAAGAGGACATGCTTCTGCTCCAGGCACAGGCCGTGAGCTTAGGGCTTTGTGCTCAAGTCATCCACGATGCCGGCCGCACACAGATCGCGAGTGGCTCTGCGACAGTCCTCGGTGTCGGACCTGCGCCCAAGAGCAAGATCGACAAGGTCACTGGTCATTTGAAGCTGCTATAATGATGTCCGAGCACTCATGTCCCAAGTGTAGAAGCCCAAGTCTCCCTCCAGCGCGGTATTGCGTCGCGAATAGGTGGATCGAGACTGGGCACCGTTACGATCGATGCCAATTGTAGCACGATTATCGATCCGGATCCCTTCGCGGGTCGAAACATTTGCAGTAGCACTACATGCAGCAAGCTCAAGGCAAGTCGCGATGCAGAAGAATAATACTCAGTGTTCTAGAGATGGCTCGGAACAGTCGTCAAACATGTGGTCGGCCACTTGCGCCTCGTCAGGTCGTCCTCAAGCGTGCGCTAGATCCCGGACAAGTTCTAGTAGACGAACGCTTTTCAGAGCAACAAGTTGCGCCTGATGCATTATATGTACGTCCAATTTATGAAATTAACCTTCAAAACTCGCATGGCTTTCATCGTCTACCTCATCTGCGCTCAGATTTCCCAATTCTTCGCCTACATCCCTCTCCCCTGCGTGTCGATCAGCGCCACGATAACGAAGGATGCCGTGCCTTTCTTCACGCCCGCTTATCGTGAAGCAGATGGTCTTGTAATCGGGAACGGTAATCTATGCGAAAGAGTCACCCAAGGTAGCGATGTACTTGCAAATTATCGTGTCGTACATGACGCATCCAAAATGACGCCAAATTTTGGCTGATTATGTACACGCACTCCCCAAAAGGAGCAAAAGAGCCATGAGCCGATATTATTATCCACGGCTCTCCAGTATAGTGGCAAACCATCATAAGTACGAAGCTCTGTACGGCTGGCATTTTCGAGTAGGATTTTGAAGGGATGAGGCGGCTCGAGGACTCAGCGATGGCTTTTAAGGCCGATCTCAACCTCAGCAACGGATCTCTATGGCGCAGAATTCTTCTACAGCTGTCTTTTGCCGACAGCGCTGCTCGGAGATGAGGCGAATGAGTAACAGTTTATGCAAGTGGTTCTCGCCTATAGGAATCAAGTTTAACATCATACAAGTTCCATAAAGCTGCACTTTGTGGGCAGCGCTTGCTGGAGATAAGGCGGGTAAGTTATGGCTTACAAGTCACAGTATTTACGAGACTTGCTAGTGCCGAGAACAAGTCTTACAGTACGAAAGTCCTATTCATCTGGACTTTGCGGGCAGAGGTTTTGGAGATGGCATTATTATGCTATTGCTTGTATACTAATGTTCATCCTAGAAAGCAAGGTTGTATAGTACGGAAGACCGTTCCAGCTGTACTCTGCGGGTAGTACTTCTTAGAGATGGGACGGTGTATGGACTATCCTCGTCTATAGCACCGGACCCTATAGTATGAACGTCCTCTACAGGCGCAGGCAATGAGTACAGGCCTTTGGAGATAAGGCAGCATAACTACTTGCGATTACCTCAACTACAGCATTGGAGTTTCCGTTTACCAGAGCCATATACAGTTGGGAGTGTGAGCATCGCTTCCCAGAGACAAGGCTGCTGAGCATGCTTTGAGCATGAAGCATTCTTCCCTCCACCCCTATGAGGTAGCAGATGCCAATGGCCATTTGCCCAGCCCCATGGAACTCCGATGAGCGCTCCAGGTGGCTCGCGCATACTACGGGGGCAGCGCTCTGGCCATGGCGAAGCGCATCGACCAATTCACAAAACCATGTCGGACGCCCGCGCAAGATCGCGACTCTGCTTTTCGCAAGTACGTTGTGAGCTCCAGGCGCCTAGCAGTAAGCACCGAGCGCGCAACGACGGGAAAGGCATTATTTCAACACCTTGACAATCGTCTGGGTGTGTGTGAGGCCAAGTCCCTGGACGATCCGCTCGATGTTACTCTTGCCGAGGTGGCCTACAATCACGATGCTCATGCGCAGATTAAAGACCATCAACGGCACACCTTATCAAACCACATCATGAACCTTTTCGACGCAATCTTGAACATCCTGTATCCACAGAAGTACTTGCTGCACCAGTACGTCATCTACTTCTGCTGCGCGGCAAACGAGGTCGCCCTGCCGGGCCCTTCATTAGCAGATGTACCGACTGTTCCATAGGGACGGGTGGCGGCTTCAGCTACTACGCCGCCGGCATTAGCGTGCGATCAGCGTACATATACGACACGCAGCACTGGGAGAGTTCTATTCAGTGGGCGCAAACCACATGTGTGTGGATCGAACTCACCGACTGCGGATGGCTCGATGCCGCGAGAACATGAAGGCCCTGAGACAAAGTAAGGAACAAGGGGAGCAAGATCTTGAAGAGCTTGCCGCTACAAGATCGGCAAGATCTGACGACGAAGTACTTCAGCTTGACACATTTGATGGAGATGAGGTTGCTGGAGCTAAGCCAGGCGCCTTCCCAGTTGAATATGGCGAGGTGCTTAGATCGCTCTCACATTCCAGGTGGATGCAGGTGCTTGCTCAAGTTGAAGAAAGGAACACGGAAGCGACGAGACGCTGTAGCCCCTCTGAGTGAGCGTACATGTGCCGAAGCTCTTAAGCATCGACATGCTTCGTCGATGAAGTCAGAACTTATACTATGGGAAAGACTGTGCCCAAGCAACTTACCTTAGCTACTTAGAAACCAGAAAGAAAGAAGAGAGTCAAAGGAAACTCTTCAATTTTTCATGCCGTCTATAGGCACCTATGTAACTTCAGCATCCAGCTCGCTATTTGCAGGTGCAGGCCCCTCGATTCCCTCTTATGTAGCATGCTCTGTCTCTTAGCTAGGCCCCTCGCAATCCATCTGAGGCGGGCCGTTAATCAAGGTCCTTCAGCCTACTATACACAAGTGCAGACTCCTCGCCATCTCATCCTGCTCTCTCTCTCCCTCTCCCTCTTAGCTAGACCCCTCATGTCCCTCCCGTCTACCCAATCGAGACATCTTGGCCAAGTCCGCCCCGCTAGCTTCGTGGCACTCTCTCAAGATCTTTCCACTGCCCTTCGGGAGCACAGTAGTTCCGGTCCAGTTGAAGCCCGTCTTTGCCATGTAAGACCGCAAAAAATCCTCGTCGCGTTTGGAGAGGATTCTCTCAAACCCCTCAGGTACCGCATCCTCTTCTCCGCCTTCTTGCTCTTTCGCCCCCTTCTCTTCCGCCTCTTTCTCTTTCTGCATCCTCTCCTCTGCCTCCCTCTGCTCCTCTTTTACGCCCTCAATCCAATTCGGCAACTCTTCCACGTCGAGGTCCTCCTTCTTCTTGGCTCCAGACTGCATCCTCCTCCTCCAGCGAGTGAAGGGATAAGTGTCCGAAATCAGCGGGAGCTTGTTTGCAATTTGGTGCGCACGCGCCTCCTTCAGCGTCCCAAGATCAGGGGCGCGGCTGACCTCAACACCTTCAACGACCCGCCATCCACGTTGCAGCAGCGACAATATGCCGCGGTCCCGGAGCTCAAAGCGTTCGGACTTCTTGTCGAACGCTTGTTAAAGCTCCTTGGCATTTGAACAGCCATATTTCTCCAGGAGCTTGTTGTCCATGCCACGCTTGTTCTCGCCAGCCTCTTCATTCCCACTGTCGCCATCCTCGCCAGACTCGGATTCTTCCTTGAACCTGCGTTTGAGGTTCCTCACGCATGCTCCCTTCTTCCTGCTACCGGCCGAGGTGCTTGGATCATTCTCTGCATTCTCTTCGCGCGGAGCACGCCCTTGCTTCGGTGTCTCAGGAGCTGAAATGGAGCCACTGTCTCCCTCGATATCGGCGTCAGGGAAGACATGGCGCCAGATCCTTGCGAGCCAACGACGGTGATACGCTTCGCCATCGTGCTTGTTGGATTGGCCGAAGAGTTGCTTACGAGCTGTTTCATCAGTCCAGAGCGAGACTTCAAGGTCTGGATGCATCAGAACGTAGCTCTGGCTGCTTGAGTTGAAGTCGGACCAGACCGAATGTCCTTCCAGAGTGTAACCCATGGTAGCGAGCTTAGTTCCTCCGATGAGTCTGGGAGCTACTGAGATTTTGTGGCCTTTGGAAGTCTTGCCGATCACGAGGCGTGTTTCGTATTTGCCGACCTTAATCTTCTCCCATTTGCCAGCGCCGAGACTATTGAGTGTTTCCTCATCGCCCACGAGCATCCTGTAGAGCTTCTCGCCAGGGGTGTTGGGTAGTTGTTGCTTGGTCTGCTTGGCAACATCCTCAAGATCTTCGAAGTATTGAGCACGAACTCCGGCCATGTTCGAAGTACTTCGGTAGATGGTGTCGGATGTGTCGAAAGTTTTGCAGGACTAAAGAAGCAGAGGCGTCCGTCAAGCAGGAGAAGTAGAACTACTAGAGAACAAGTTAGCATGTGAAGCGAAGCAAGCCAACGAGTTTGACTCGCCTTCAGCTTGTTTTGAGGAAATGGTACAAGTCGATGAAGGAAGTCGCTTCTTTGTATGATGCAATCGTCGTTGAGCTTGAAGATAGCCTTGTCGCGGTTGGTTGGAGTCGGATGTTTGGATTGTGTTGGAAAGTGAACAAAGCTCTAGTGGAATAATCGACACCAAATAAAGCCTCAATGTAGTTCTGCATGTGATCGAGCCCAGAAAAGAAAGCTTCACTTCGGTTTGCATGTGAAAGAGTTGGAATAATAGATCTCACGATATCGAATCATCAATCCGATGGCGCCATGTGACTTCTGATCCTCATTTGCTTAGCCGGTAGTTTCGAGGGACGCAGATGCAACCTGATGGAATAGTCAGCCTCGACACCTGTTCGGAAGTCGAAGAAATTAGTTCTGTCTTCAATGCTGAGGAAGGAAGCGCTTCGGAAAGATTAAAAAGGCTACGATCAAGAGCTTCGAAAATCACGAGTCCAAGTCTAACGGCAAAGATATATAGAAATGCCGAAGAGCTCCGCGAGAGACCTCATACCTCATGATGTGGTCATTCTCCAAAAGTTGAGAAAGAAGAGTCTCAAGCTGCGGCGATGGAGGCTAAAGGCTGACGAATTTTAAACATCTTTCGGATTCTGCGCACATGCGCGAGGTAGCTCTAAGTCTTTGGCTATCAGAGGCGTCATCTTGTAGGATCCTGGATACTTGAGCACTTCGAGCAATTCTAAAAGACTAGGTAGAGGCATTCTGACGTCCCTGGATTGCCGAATGACTAGATGCAAGCTTGCAATGTCCCCGTTAGGTACACTTGCCTTTTGCATCCCTGGCGCTCGCAGAAGGTAGTTCTCATGTTCAGCAAGCTCAAGATGAATCTTGGGGCGCATGCCACGCCTGCAGTCTACGGCGAGACGGACGGTCAACGCCATGCGTCTCGGACACAGCGATGAGGGTTCTGCTTCGGCCCGCACGGTTAGCGTCTCCCGGAGAAGAGGCGAGCATGGCATACCTTCAACCTGGACGAGGTGTTGCAGCCATCTTTAACCGCATCAAGACTGTTTTCGTTTTTTCCCCCCCAATATCTTTTTGCTCTTCCCGTGCTACCTCATCTCAAGGGTATGCCATGCGCTTTAGAAGTCTTGAGATAGCTCCAAGAGAGCCAAAAAAAAAAAAAAAGATGTGGGAAAAGGCTTTGTTTTGCAGACGGAGGGACTTGAAATGAAGATCTTGACATAAATTAGTAAATGTCCTCAACATTGCACTCAACATGAAGTACCTGAATTGAAACCCTTGACGTGAAATGCTTGGTAGATATTCTTGATATGATGCACTTGACGCGAAGTACTTAACGTGAAGCATTTGAAATGGTGCATTTGAATCGAGGTTATTTGCTCCCTTCCCAGGCAATTGGACTGGCTCCTTAAGAAAACCAAAGCAAGATCAAACTTCTAGTGACACAAAATGTGAGCCGGCGGGAAGGGATATGAACTCTTCATGGTCCTCCTCTTATCAGCTAGCAATCGGGTTAGCTCACGTTCGTGCTTGTGAGATAGATGTACCTCCTGGTACTCACTGATTCCACGTGACTACTGATTGTAACAACTTTCTTGATGCTCCACGCACTTCAGCGCCGACGCTCACCTTCGCCCATGATCCAGCGCAGCTTGCCGCGCCTGGATTGGTGAACTAGCATGACGCGGTCGTCAATCGACTCTTCGGACAGAAAGCGGTGTACACGAAGTGCTTCCGTACGACCCAGCTTGTCGGCAAGGTTGATGGCTTGATCTTCATTGAATGGGTTCCAGATCGTCCCGATGTGGATGATGTCTGAAGCATGCATCAATGTGATGCCCTCGGCACTTGCCTTATTGGACACCAGCATGATAGGTACCTCATGTGGCCAGAGACGGTCTTTGCTGAAGTCCTTGGGGACTTCATTGACGATCTCTTCGAAGCAGTGGCGAGCTCGGACACGCTCTTCATTGCTGCAGGTGCCATCGTAACGAAGTGCGTCAATTCCAGTCGATTCTTTGATGCCAATGTCGACAAGATCCAGCGCGGACAGATACTCCGAAAAGACGAGAATCTTGTGGGTAGCTAGATACCTCTTCCTTTCGCGACCAGCGGTCATCTTTTCAGCTTCCTTCTTTCTGCGAGCCAAGAGCCTCTGGACAAGTTCGACGATGTGATATGTCCTATCCGACACCCAGGCCCGATTCTCATCTCTGAACTTGCGCAAAAATGCCTCGCGACGCTCGTCTCGCAGACGTAGGTCCCGGGCGCTGAGAGTTGCTTCGTACTTTCTCGTCACTGTTTCGACAAGAGGTACCTGAGGTCTTCCCTCGTCGGGCAGACGAGGCCAGGCTTCTGTCGGATATACATCATAGGCTCTTGCATCGCCAACTCTTGCATCTCCCGGGTTCTCCAGGCCGAACTCTCCATAACCGGCATTGAGAAGGTCCGGGTGTATGACCTGGAGCTTGGCACGCAGTATCTTGGGAAGATTCACCAAGGTATGCCCAGGTGCTTTGCCATGATACTTAGCCTCATCAGCCTCGTGGAGGCTTTTCGGGTCCCATATGTCGCGTACCAATTCTTGGTATTCCCTTGGGACTGGACTGAGGTCAACGCAATACACGCATTCATCGCAAGGAGGGTGCTGAAGCATGGAGACCTCGCCCTTTTTGTGGTCGTGCTTTTCACCCGAGATTCGACGCTTCTTGCGAGGACTGTCTTGAGTGCTAGAGGAGCCCTGCTCTACTTTCTCGCTCGGCCTAGTGCGTGGGCTCGTTCGCAAAGTGCCTGACTTCTCTGCAGCTGCTGCATGGAAGTCTCTATCGATCGGTCCCATCGTTGAAGTGATACAGTCACTTTTGAACACGTCGTCAAAGGTTTAAACGTGCTTGGCGAGTCAGTCTCTGCTTGACGGGTTCACATCTCTTGAGGTAGGCGTTTAGACAAAGACAACATACCACTATGTCTATGTAGACCCGCAACCAAGCAGTCTGAGCCGGTTGCTCTAGGACAAGGAGGTGCTATAAGTTAACAGATACAGAATGATGGGTATAGCAGTTGAGAGGTTCCAGTGTCGAAGGTTGTTGTCCTGTGTCTTATATGTCAATGAAGCTTCCCACTCACAGCGGTCACATGAGATACGCTCTATTATGCTGAAGCACGCGCACGCGTGCATGCTTTCCCAGCAGATGTATCGTAATTCATGTGAAACACGCTCTGCTTTCAAACGCGCACGTGTAGAGCGAATGGCTGCAGGCACAAGTCAATGGCATGCGTCCTTCTTTTCCGTTCATACTCTCCAGCGTGATCATATGCAGCCTTTCAGTGGCGATGCCCTGAGCATTGACAATCCGGCAGAACGTGGATGGTGTTGCAGTGATCCAGTAAGACATGTGAGCCTGAATCCAGATTGACACATGCAATGTGATCGGGCATTCCGAGCAGCTCCGCAACGATGCACGCTACGACGGCGGCGCTGATTAAGTCTGTACAGCTCGATGAGTGCAGTCAAACCAACCAACCAGCCACGCGTGTTTCAAAGGTCGGTCGTGATTTCCGTTCGGTAAGCTCGAGCGGGAATCCCGTCATTCCGCTGCTCACTTTTTTGCATCAGTTGGAACTTCAGTTCTTGGACACTTGCGATCTGAACATTGCGACAATCATCGAGACATCCTTTCGGTTACGTGGCCTTTGTGATTGTATGGAGATGCGGGAATCCCGTCATTCCGCTGCTCACTTTTTTGCATCAGTTGGAACTTCAGTTCTTGGACACTTGCGATCTGAACATTGCGACAATCATCGAGACATCCTTTCGGTTACGTGGCCTTTGTGATTGTATGGAGATGGCCTATCCCCTACGATAGCTTCAGCGTTGGTTAGTGAGCATGCTGAGGTTCCCGCGCTTGAAGAGCCGATTCGACAGGGGTCTGATGTCGGCCAACGAACTAGACTTCTCGACTTGCGTGTTCAGCTTGCGCCGACCGCATTCCTACAGATACAAGCTGCAGAGTCTATCACCCGTACCCTTTTTCGAATTGACTGGAATTCGTAGCCAACAGCATCACAACCACAACACATACATCCAGATAAACCAAACACCTGACCTCTCACAACAAATACTGTAGTACACGACAGACCGCATCGTCCTGCTTTCACTTAGGTACTGTTGAGTTCGAAAATCCAAAGATCTTGGATCTGCAAGAACGAAGTCGACTATGCCTCCGTTGCAACGTCTCGCGATATTACAAATGTAGACACAAGCGCTTCAAGGACGAACTGCCGGTCGTCCGTAATCGCATGTAGAAACCTAGGTATTGGTCGACGCTCGCGACACTAATCTCATTAGCAATCTAGTCAGACCAACGAATAAAGACATTGCCTACCGAAGCATTCATACACTTCAAAACGACGAGTTACGTACCCATCTGATCGACCCCCCATCGTGGGCTTCTCTTTGATTGCCATAGAAGATGAAAATCCTCTAAACGTTGAGGGGACGGCGAAATATCAATGTTGTGACCTGGTCTTTTACCGCTGCGGGCACTCCTTGCAAAGCTCGCTTCTTTACAGTTTCAAATTCTCGTCTGAACCATACCTTATGCAAGCACTTCACATCTGTTCGATTAAAGTGCATGGCTACTAAAAAGCCTCGATATAGTCCAGACGACGTTGCAACAACATCACCATGGCATGTCATTTCACTGGCAGAGATCAACGACTCTCGACCCTTGCCTCAGCTTGTTTCATGAGTTCTTCCGGCAGCCACAAGCATCAAGCGCTTCTGAATAAACTCGGTCAGCGTCCTTGATAAGCCGATTTCTTGTCGGTGAATCCAGGAGCGGTACGACGATCTTCCTCGGTGAGCAGGGACCAGAAGGATATCCGAAAGTCCTCAACGTCCATGAACTTTTTGTAGCTCACGGATAGCTTTCTAAACGACTCGAAATTTCGGATTACTACGAAAGCTACACAACGATCGTCTCTACGACCCTGCTGCAAGTTGCGATCCATACTCGATGTGATCGCATTGAAGTGGAGACTGGACACCGGCCTTGCTTGTCCCTTTTGTCTGATTGGACGATCGCCTCATTAATAACATGTGTGAGGGGCAACGGTCGGCGGTGCTGTAGCGGCACAACCCATAAGAAACACAACAAGAAATCAGAAGTAGGACTGGTCATGTATCGATTCTCAAGGAGAGAGAGCAGATCTGAACAGGTTCATACGGCTGGACTTAGCTTTGTCATGAACATTATTTAGCTAAGGGTGGCGCGCAGCGGGTAGTCAATTGACGTATAGCTAAATTCTTGAGCTCTCAACCGCCCAAAGCCCTTCGGGCGTGAGCGTCAATCTTTTGCATCTGCTGCTATTCCTTGGTGCTCATCTGCGCAAGTCCTGTCACAGTGTCTGTCAGCTCCTTGCTCTTGTCGGCAAGCTCCTGATCCTTACTCGTGAGCTCCTTCTGGTCCTTGATCGTAAGCTCCTCGTTTTTGATCGCAAGCCCGTCGTTCTTCACCGCAAGCTCCTCGTTCATGGCCGTAAAGCCTTGATGAGCATGCTGACGTTCGTGTCCGATGTGGTCTCGGTCGATCTGTGTCTGGACGCGCATCTTTTGAAGTGCTTCAGCTTCAGCTTCAGCGGCTCGAAACAAACTACGCAGCTCGGCCAGGAGTACGTCGTCACTTGCAATCTTGGTAATTGTAGGACCTTGCTGGAGTGCCATGAGACTCGAAAGGATATCTTCCTGCCGCCTCATGCTCATGTTCTGAGGTACGGAAGGTGGGAACCGGCTCGAACGCTCATGAAGCCTGATATCAGCATGTTAGCACACGTGCCAGAAAAAAGCGAAGAAGGCATAGTCCATACTTGCGCAGACATTCTTTCTCTTTTTCTTCTTGTTGGAAAAGCGTCATATCACGAGGGACTTCGGATGCCATTGAACCTGCAGCACTTCGCTGCTGACGCTTAAGCTCTTCCGCGCCCAGCGTGGCAATCATACGGTCCAATTTGCTCATGCATTGGTCATGCCCCCATTGAACAGACTCGAGACTTTCGTCCATGACTGTATCCTCCATAGTGAGATGATTAGTAGCTTGGAAGCAGAGGTGTAACGGACGTGAAGTCGAAATGACATTCGGTGCAGTTCCACGGTCGTGCCTTCCCTTCAGCGATGTCGAGTGACTGCAACGCTCAGGCAGCAACACTTCCTGAGCTATTGCTCATGGACGAGGTCGTGCAAAGCTCCGGTATATGCAGCTCCTATTGCTGGCGGCGCGGGCCATCCTGCCCTGCATTGCAAAGTATGTGTGTGTGTAGGTATGTTGGCGTCAAGAATAATTAAGGGCCGTCTTGTCGACCAACCCATGAACGACTGTCCAGGTGAAGCCGCCTTTGGATGTGTTTAGCCGTTCGTGTAACAGTGAAAGAAACACTACGTCTGTTCACGGTGACACCATGGACGCCCTGTCACGAGTCGCTGCCACTGCTTTCACGTGCATATTGTGATTGTCTCCTGTTGAGCTTATCGGAGGCGTCATCATAGTAGGGACACGCGAATATCAGGAACGCTTGTCAAGAAGACATTTGATCAAGATGTTTCTTCATCAGATTTAACTATGTACTGACTATGTACCTACCTTTTTGGTGAAGATAAGAGTGCTGCCACTGGAAGCACACCACCAAAATGTCTTTGTCGACGCAGTTTAGAACCTAAGCGAAGCACCTAGTACTTCTTAGCAACTGCCAATATCCATCACCTGTTCTCCCAACGTGCAATCCCAAAATCTCGCAGACGACTCATCGTGCTGTTCGTCGTTTCTTCTTTCATGGTTGCCAGAAGACTCAGCATATGCGGAGTCCTCCGACGAGAGTCTTTCGGCTCCCACGAGGCCTGATTAGACAACAGCAAGTCCCTGCCAGAGGGGCTCTCCTATTGTCTCCCGGCCCTTGCGCGAGGACCATGGCCTTCACGCGCTGACTTTGACAGCTTGTGACGCTGCCGCTCGATGTAAGCAAAGAGCGCATCTTGATGTTCGTTGCCAGGATAGGAGGCGCTTGCGCGGGGGTCAGGTTCCTGCGCGCGTTCGAACTCATGTCCGCGCTCTTTCTCCGGTTCGATCGCACCCTCGGAGTCTTCATGCTCTGAGCTGGAAATGCTTCCATCTTCGTCACCTGCTTTGCCGCCGTCGGGCGGCTCGTCTTCGTTGTATTCGTCTTCGGTTCTGTTGGAACGAAAGGGACGTAAGCCGGGCACAACTTTGTCCGGGAAAGCTTGCTGCATTAGCGAGGTGAAGAGGGGATCGTCCAATTCGCGCGTGAGGACAATCAAGTTGTTTTTGATGTTCTGCATAGGCCATTAGCAATCTACTCGGTCGAGTGAGGTGCTTGCCGCATGCTTGCTGTTGGAGAGTCTGCGGAATGGACGCCTCCTACTCCGCCTTGCAATGCACCCTGATGCTACTCGTCCGGTGTCTCGAAGGCGCACTTGATGAAACGTTTTATTACCTTCAGGTGCTTGAGCTCCTCCTCGGAGGACTCTCTGCCATGCTTCTGCACAATCTTCTCGGCCATGTCCATGTATTTGACCCAAGTCTTGGTCACGGTCGTGATGACCTTGGTCTTGGCGCGAAGCTCCTCGGTCTCCTTCTTCTTACGATCAATCTCCTCCTCAAGGTCGCGGACTTCTTTGATGACCTTCATGAGTTTGGCATCTAGCTGAGGGGTCTGCTCCGGACCTTCAGTGCTAGTTTCAGTCGTCTACTGAGCTGTCAGCTTCTAGATTGAGTTTATGTGAGCGTCTTTGGCACGCACCTCGACAACCTTTTCATCGGCGGCTTCGACATCATTCGTATCTTCAACCTCGTCATTGAGCCCACTGAGAAAGTCGTCGAAATCGTCGGATTCGACTTTGGTGCGCTACGATCGATTAGTCTCGGCCAAGTGATTGAGTCAAGCGGGACATCACTTGCCTTCTGGTCGACTGTGTCACCACCGCTGGCGGTGCGCTTGGCTGGGGTGGAAGACGAGCTCATTGTCAGTTGAGCAAGAGCTTCCGGAGGGAGTTGTGATTCGAGTGGTTCAGGTTTCGTCGCTGTCGTAGCGCTTTGTATAGTGTCGACGTCCAGCTGCAGTGATTGCCGGAATTCTAGGCTGCGAAAACGGTCAACAATGAGCAACAATAACATGAAGCAAGTGAACAAACCTCTCCGAAGGCGACGACAATGCAAGAGGGGGCGAGTCCATGCAATTGTTGTTGATTGTCGGTGTCGTGGAAGGTGATGGTTGTTGGAAGAAGGTGGAAGAAGGTGGTGTGAAAGTGAAGGCGTTTGGTGGCGAGCTAGCGTGCATCACGTGGGTATCAACAAGTGGAACCGGCACGTGCAAACGGAGAAAAAGGAAGGCGCAAGGGTGTCGAATGACATGTGCTCTCTCGTTGCTGGAGCGGTCTCATCCCCTGAAGCTGCTGCTTGCAGAATGGGACTATAGGGGACGTCCGCAGTATCTGGTTCGCAGTTAAGAGGCAGAACATTGCAGGTCTCAATCCACCTCATTCCCTAAAGCTGTTGCTTGTGAAGAGGAACCATAGGGGACGTCCGTATTATAAGGTTCGCAAAGTGTTAGGCTATCGCAGGTCTGAATTCGCCTCGTCCCCCGAAGCTGCTGTGCGCAAGCTGCAACCTTAGAGGACGTCAATGGTATGGGACTCCGTTACTGATGTTGAGCATGGCCAATGGAAATTGTTGATGGAATCCTAGGCCAACCCATCTCAAGACACCGGAGACCGCACTGTAGGGACCTCTCGTACTATAAGCCGTGGTATCAGAAGTAGAGAGTGGCGCACAATAGCTATTACTTACCCACTTCGCCTTTGAAGAGCACCGCCGCAATATACAACCATATAGGACTTCCGTCCTACGGCAGACCTCGGTTTCTCCTCCCTGAAAATCCTTGATCGCAAAGTGCAGCTGTAGAGGACTTCCGTATCATGAAACGTCTTTGCCCAGCTGGGATTTGCTTATAGACGCCATAGCCATGTCATGATTCTAAACCTCGTTGCGTGGGGATCCACACTGCATGCGACGCAATCATGCAAAGATATCACATGTTTCTCACGTCGTCGACGTGTGACACAGCCACTTCGGCATCCTAAGGAAGTGAATGTACCCCCACGAGAAGAGGCTGTTTCTGTGACGCAGGGAAATCATCAGCTCGAGAAGTCTTTGCCGCTTTTCCATGGCCGAACTAGAATCGTCGTGCGCTGTGATCTGCTGCGATATCTGTCCGATGCACTCAAGCATCCCTAATCCGCCTTTTTAACCTCTGGCATCCAGCAAAATCGTGCCGCGAAAGGGAATATTGAGCTGCAGAGCCCGCAGCTGCTGGGAGATCAGCAACATTGCAGTAGACATCAATGTCCGTCAGCAATGCTTTGGCTGACACCGAGCTTTCAAGCCCTGCGCCGCTCGACAATTGTGAAGTTCGCAAAGACATGTTGGACCTGTGTTCAAGGGTGCGTAATCGGAACGATGAGTTGACCATTTGGATGGCCGCGAAATCCATTACACTGAATTTGCTGTGTCGGTAAAAATTTCGCTCAAATTTCGTAAAATACTGGTCAAATGGTACCGAAGTCAATTACCCGAAGAGCTCAAACCGGTGAAGTTCTGTCACCGGTCTCACACATATGTATGACTGCATCCTCCCCTGCAGTTGCTCACCGGTGGAATCCTCCCATCGACTCACAAAGCGGACTGCCGTCCCGGCTACCAAGGCAGCAAAGACGGCTCGGACTGTTGCCTAAAAGCTGGTATGTATTTAGGTAGGTAGACTCGCGGCCTTCATCCACGAGCAAGGCTGCGAACGTTCTCCACTACAGTACTTCACAATCCTCGTTGACCGCGAACCTATTGTAAGACGCAAAGTAAGCCCAGCGTAGAACCTTGACGGCGCATTCAACCATGACTTCCCACGGTAGCCTATTCTCCCAGACGTTGCAAGAGATCACCAGCACTAAGCTCTTCGAACTGTCCAAAAAGCGAGACCGCTTTGAGTATGACCACCAGCGCTGCATTGCCCTTTCGCAAAGGGACGAAGACCTTACGGAAACCCTTGTGGCCATCTCAGACATTGTCAAACAGCACTTTGGCATCACGCTTTCTGGTGGCCAACCTGCTCGTGGAAGCACGAAGGATTCTCGGCTGGAAATAGACTTGAGAAACCTGGATCGCTTTCTAGCTCAGGCAAAATATGACCCTACCGTATCTTTCAAGCTTCTGCGGCGATGGCAGAAGACCTTGCTCCGGTATATGGACGTGCAGTCGCTGAAGTATACCTATGCTTGGCTGTACGGCCAACTAACGACAGAGTGGCTTTCAACGACGGGATCGTCATCCTCAGGCGCCGCAAAGGACGATGAAGAAATGGCGGACTTCGAGCATGTGTCGGGAAGCAAGAAGCTGGACAGCCGAGCTCGATGGGAACAGTCTGTATTCCAGGAAACTAATGTTGATCCTGCGGTTATTGAGAACATGCTCGACAAGGTGTTCGAAGCCTCGCCCCCCGATTCACCTAACGTGATACCTAGAGCCACTGAAAAGCTGAGAGAGAAGGTGCGTGCTTTTGAGAGCAAGTTCACCACGGCTGAAAACTTCAGCGTTCGCACGCTTCGTCTGGCAATCAAGGGCTTGCTAGCTTCCGATTTGCTTCCGAATGAAAAACAAGAGGCACTCAGTGATTTTGACAAGAACGAGGCCGTTCTGAGTGAGGTGGCCGACGTTCTGAACATGAGGCTGGCGGCATTTCAAGAGTGGTCCTGGGGTGAAGAAGTTTTGCTTGAAGAACGTCGACGGCTCAATGGCACGTACAATATATACATGCAGGAGGATCTGTTGCAGGCGCTCTTTCTGCAACACATCGGAGTAAAGTGGTCTGTCTTCTTCAAGAAGGCGTTTCGGAAATTCCGAAAGACCAAGGATGTCTGGAAGTCGCCAGGTCAGGAAATTGGCTATTCTGAGCGCAAGGAGAGGTCGCATTATCTTGGCCAGTCATCGAAACGTCCTACGATTATGTCAATCAAGAAGAAACTCTATGCGAAAGACTATTTCTTGTCGCAACTCCTTGATTCGGAAACTCAAGAGAGTGAAGGCACGGAAGGCGAAGAAGAGGCTGACTTTAAGGAGTTTGCTCAGCACACTCAACAGCTTGGAAGGGCTAAACAAACAGCAGCAAGGGCATCACGTCCTTCGGCGCCGCGCTTCCTTCGAGAAGAAAGCTCGGAAGAAGAAGACGAAAGCACGGGATATGGGCTTTTTGACGGAAGCAGCGACGATGACGTGGAGAACAACGAGGATGACGAGGATGACGAGGACGAGATACGGACGTCTAGAAACACGATGGCTGCAAGACAAGGCCTTCTCCATTTGCTCTCAACAGACGTGCTGATCCAGACCAGAGTGAAAGGCGATATCACGTGCTTTCGATCGCAAATCGACAATCTCTACCCGAGCCTTCCTCATCAGACTATCACGACCGTACTCGGCTACTTTGGAGTCTCAGAGAAGTGGCTTGGGCTTTTCGCACGCTTCCTTGAAGCACCTTTGCGCTTCCAAGATGAAGCACCAGGGCATACCCGCCCACGGAAGACCGGCACTCCGGCCTCGCATGTCTTGAGCGAGGTCTTCGCTGAAGTGGTACTGTTCTGCCTTGATTTCATCATAAATCAGACAGCTGATGGAGAGGTTCTCTGGCGTCACAACGATGACTTTTGGTTCTGGTCTGCAAGCGAGGAAAGATGTGTTGGTGCCTGGAATGCCATCAACGATTTCCTACGCACGGCAGGCTTGGAGCTCGATGAAAGTCGTAGTGGAGCGGCGCATATGCAGCAGGACCGTAGCAAGCAGTCGCTTGGGATCAAACAGGCACCTCTCAATAAGAACCTGCCTCAAGGTCAGATCCGTTGGGGTATGCTTTACCTCAACCCCGAATCCGGTCGCTTCGAGATCGATCAGAAAATGGTCGACACCCACATTGGTGAGCTTCGCCGGCAACTGGCGGAGAAAGGAAACAGCGTTTTCGCCTGGGTTCAGGTTTGGAACAGTTATGCTTCAACATTCTTCACATCCAATTTTGGGAAGCCGGCAAACTGTTTTGGGCGAGACCACGTTGACAATATGCTTTCCACGCATCAGCGCATACAACAGAGCGTGTTTGGGGCAGGGTCTTCTACCGATGGGAATTTCATAGATTTCTTGAAAGCGAGAATTGCAGAGCGTCATGGTGTCACGGACATACCAGATGGCTATTTCTACCTCCCGACTGAGCTCGGCGGTCTGGAAATTCAAAGTCCATTCATCTTACTCCTTCAAGTCCGCGACGAGGTCGTTGACGATCACGAGAGTCTCTTCAAAGAATGGGAGGAGTCTGCAACGGCTGCTTACCGTCGCGCAAAGCGCAACTTTGAGGAAGGCAAGACTAAGAAGGATCATAGACGGCTGGGTCCGGAGTCTCAACGGGACGGATTGCATTCTTTCTTCTCGTTTGAGGATTTCATGAAGTATCCTGAAGAGCTCAACCACGGGCCCAAGCATAACCTGACGGACGTCTATTCAAAGCTCCTGGAACAGCCTAGCGAACTCCCCATCGGAAGCGATACTAATGGTGCGGTCCAGATGGCTCTTGAAGAGCTTTTCGACCGTCTCGGAACCACAAATACCACGAAACTGACGTATTGGTCATCGATGCAGCCTTACTGGAAATGGATCGCTGAGATGTATGGTCCAGAGCTGATCGAGCGATTCGGGGGCTTCCAGATTGTCGATGCTGGCTTGTTGCCCATGGGCATGGTGGGCTTGTACCGAAGTGGAAGGGTGCAGTGGTAGGAGATGTCACAGAGACATGAGGATTCTCAACTGCTATCTTTGTGCATCGTAGACAGTATGTCAAATCCATTGCAAGGAGTGGCCAAGCTGCATTCCATTGAGGTTTTATCGGCATTGTCTGGTGCGGCATGCCGCATATTTATATGTTCCTGATCTAGCCAAATTCGACCATCCTCCACCTGCGGGCAGCCAATGTGCAAGGCTTGTAGCAACTGCAAGATCTGGTAAAGTCGTGTAAGAAGCAAAGACAATCATGATCGTTTCCGATAAATCCTCCTGCTAAGTCTCGTCTTCTCCGTTGTGTGAGATGGTAGGACAAAGGGCGTGACGAATACAGAAAGTTCAGAGTCGATTGTTCTTTGTCCCGGACTTCTTTTACCTTTTAGAAGCTGTGAAGCATTGCCGAGTCAAGTCATTGATCCTTCGCTGCTTCTCAACGTGTCTTGGGCAGTATCGAGCGACCTGTGAGAAAATAATCTCCTGGCCTGTCACTCCTTACGGCGATTCTACCGCAAGCAGGCGATCGTCATGTCTGAACTACATTTCTGCTCTCCAGATGGGCTGTCGCTTAAAGTAAGCCTACCCAGCGAGCCAACAGACCTCGCACCAGAGTATCGATCAACCGTGTCGCCGCAAACACCTCGCAAGCCGACATATCCACAAACTCCAACACCTTTACCATCCACTCCCGTCTCGCCGGCTTCAAGTGCCAAATTTGGGAATCCCACTCCGGTCGGTCTATGCGGCTTCCTGCTAGCTAACACTCCCGCCACCATCATGCTGCTTGGTTGGGGCGGCGCAGGCGGTAACAATGGAAACCAGAGCGCGGCGATTGGCGCATACTTCTACCTCGGCTGTCTGCTAGAAATCATTTGCGGCATTGGAGAATGGATCAACGGCGAGACGTTCAATGCGACAGTCTTCTTGGTGCTCGGCGGATACTTTGGTGCTTCCGCCGCCGTGATGGTGCCCTTCTACAATGCTGTGAGTGGATATGGGACCGACGTAGACGTCGCCGAAGCAGCCTACTATGCCTCTTATGCAACATTCTTAATATTTATGGCAGTGGTGTTGCTCTTCTTCACCATTGCTTCGGTGAGGTTGGATATCTGCCATGTGGTACTTTTCGCTTGCTTTACGGTCTGCTTTCCATGTGAGGCCATGACATACTTTTACATGGCGGATGGAAATGATAGCGCTGCACACACATTCCGGATTTGCAGTGGGGTTTCCTCACTGGCCGGCAGCGCAATCGTGTGGTACTTGGTGAGTCGAACTGAGCTATTGGAATTAACCTCTGACTGACCTCATGTACAGCTTTTGGGATCATTGTTGGAAGCAGTGGATTTCCCATACCTGCTTCCAGTGGGCGACTTGAGGAAATATGTCAAGGGAAGGTCAGAAAAGCTCGACAGACGGCGGCACAAGACGTCTATGTCTTGCAAGCTTTAGCATGATACACGTTGAATATGCGCCAGTCTTGATGTAACAACTTGCGTTGGGTAGACTTGACTGTCGAGGAGAGGCAAACGAGGATTTATCTTATTAGCGCTCAAGTCATTGATGCACGGATCACAGCCCAGCTGACCGATCGACTGCAGCCGTTGTATGTTCGCCTCGCCGCGGAATCCTTCGCCTCTCCATTCTCGCTGGGCAGACGTCAGTCATCACCAACAATAGGACGCGGTGAAACGGTGCTCCTTTGAACTCATACATCCGCGAAGGATCACAAGACATAGTAATGATTAGCCTCTGATCATAGGTGCAAGTATAAACCCGCAATTTCTTCCTTGTATGTCAATTCCTGAGCGACTTGCGAGAGCTTTAGGGCTCGGGACGAACACAAGAAAGATCGACAAAGGATTGAAACCGGTGTCTCGCTCACTATCACAGCAGTCAACATGATGTGGACGACTGTCTTCATATTAGGAGCGTTCTTCTCAGCGACATGGGCACAGCTTTTGGAGTGAGCATACACTGTATCTACTGGCGATCGATTTCTTCTAACATAGCTCCAGCCGGCCGGAGTATGGTCTAAGACTATCTTTCTACGACCCATCGAGATCACATGCCTGCGGACAAGGCAGCGTATCAGGGAATGAAAGCAACGCGATTTCGTTCCACACAAGCGATGTACCCTCCTATCATCTATGCCTGAATCTGAACGAAACATTCACCCAGCCGAATAAGTCCTACACAGAGGGTTTAGGAGGCTATAGTTGCCTAGGCGACACCTTGTGCGGTATCAACTATGTATGACGAGCCTCCAATGTCAGACACCGTGGGCGATGCTAACGCGAATACTAGACCATATCAGGCGTCGAGAACTTCAACAACTCGGCCAACTACAGCTCCATTTACTACCAATACTTTGTCGGTGGAAACGTAGAAGAAGCAATCGGCACCGTAGGGTATCTGGAAGTGCAAACCTATGGAGGAGAGAATTGCATGCAAGGCGGTCCAGATGATGGGATAAGTCTGTACCCCTGGGTGCGATGGAGTTGCCAATCCGAAGGAGACTGCACGACGTTACCTTATAACATCGTAAGTAAGACCTGGCCCGACATTGACCGCTTGCGAGATGGGGAAGAGCTCTTCTAATCTGCTTTGATATAGAAAAGCATCGCCTTGACGCCGACAGAGGATTATTATGACGATGACAGTGACAAGTGCTATATTGCAAGTGCGCTTGGAGGGTCGGGAGTATACGATTATCTTTCTCAGGCACAGATTGGGGCAGGCGTGGCTATCAAGTCAGCCACTTGGATCGTTGTAGGTATGGCATTGACTGCTGGGGCAATGACCCTGCTGTAGAGTCTCATTCTTCTCGCATGGCAGCCATGATCCGTTTTACGTCCCCTTGCCCGCACTTGGCGGCAGAACCAGGGCGTGCCATAGAAGCAGAGAGGCGAATGTGCCGCCAATGTTGCGAAGCTCTACGGGGACGTAGAGCTGGCAGATGCTGGAACTTGCAACCGCGAACAATGAGTCCACAGTCCCGAAGAGATGCAGGAAGGCGATGCAGTGCTTGAAATAGGTGGCCTAGCTCGAAGCCGCCAACATCGAAGACGAGAAGCCTGCACCACCTCCAGTGGACGGGAGACAGATGACACTGTCATTGAGACTATCATCGCGAGAGCTGATTCTTAGTCGTCAGATCAGCGACTGTAGGCAGCGAAGCCCATATGTACAATCCCTAACGTGATCTATATGCCTTTTACATAAAAAAAAAAAAAAAAAACGAAATCCACCACCAACGCCTTGCTTGTCGAAGTGACCAGGTCTATCGCAACAGTTTATCTTCAAAATCACCTTACTAGCTTATCGTGTAGCCCTCATCTCCTGCTGGCCATCCGTGCCCGGCACATGGCCTGGTTGCTCGAAAACAGCGACCATGGCGTCTTCCAAGATCTTCATGCCCTGATCGATCTCGTCTTCTGAGATGATGAGCGGGGGCACGAACCTCAGTGTGTTGGTACCACAGGTGATGATCAAGAGGCCACGCTCTCTTGCTGCCGTGATGATTGGTGTCGGGTCGGCACTGAGCTGCATACCGAGGATCAAGCCTCGCCCTCTGACCTCCTTGATGATTTCTGGGAAACGCTGGTGAAGTCGGACCATGTGCTGTCGAAGTCTCGCTTCCTTTTGAATCACGCTCTTCTGGAGTTCGGGGTCTGAGAGACGGCTGACACAGTAATGGGCGACGCGACAGCCGAGCGGGTTGCCACCAAACGTTGTGCCGTGGTCGCCAGAGATGATCCGGCTGCTCACATCATCTGTGACCATTGTCGCGCCGATAGGGAAGCCGTTACCGAGGGCCTTAGCAGTAGTCAGAATATCTGGGTGCGCCTCCGGTGGCAATGCGCAGTGGGCCCAGAGTTGACCAGTTCGCGAGAGACCGCACTGGATCTCATCATAGATCAACACGGCGCCGACCTCGTTGCAGCGGTGGCGTAAAGCCAACAGGAACTCGTGGTTTGCGACATTGACACCGCCTTCGCCCTGGATGGGCTCTACCAGCACACCACACGTATCCTCCGTAACCAGATCCTTGATCGCGGTAACATCGTTATAAGTTCCGTACTTGAATCCAGGAATCATGGGTCCAAAAGGCTTCTGGTATTTAGGGTTGGGGGTCGCGCTCAGACTGCCCATGGTCCGTCCATGGAACGAGCTGTGGAAGCTAACGATCTCGTGCTTGCTTCCATCCTCCTTCACACTCCGGCCGTACTTCCTCGCGAATTTGATGGCGGCCTCGTTGGCCTCGGAGCCCGAGTTACAGATGAAGACCTTGCCTACATCCTTCATGCCGCCCTGTTCCTTGGTCTTCTCAACAAGCAATTGGCTCAGAGCGCCAATCCATGGGTTGTGATATAGGTTTGAGCTGTGTACGAGCGTCTGTGACTGTTGATAGAGGATCTTGCTCATCTCGGGGTCGCAGTGGCCCAGGGCATTGACAGCGATGCCGGCGGTAAAGTCGAGGTACTGTCTGTTCTCGACATCCCAAATCCAGCAGCCCTCGCCTTGCTGGAACATGGGTGGGGGACGGACATAGGTAGGCACCATAAAGGGTGCTTGGGAAGAGGTCAGACGGGTAGTCTGCGAGTCAGTGGGCGGGTCGGGGTTGGGGAGAGATGCTTCTTTCTGTGGACATGTTAGTGAGGAAAGCAGGGACGCTTTTTGTGAGTCGTAGCGTACTTCAATGGCATCTTTCAGACCAGGCGGGAGAGTCGAGGCCTGAGTCGCGGATGAAGCGTAAGTTCGTCGACCGGCTCGAGTGACTTGGCGTGGTTGCGTGGTACGGATGGCAGCGCCAATCCGCTGACTGCACGCTCGAACGGACATGATGTGGGAATCGCCAGAAGAGGATATGTAGTCGAGGGTTGATTGACTGGACTGGAACAATGTGCAAGTTCACCAAAAGTTTCGAGTGACACAGAATCTGGGGAATGCGACTGGCGGCGATATCGGCTGGTCGGAGATGCAGCAACAACGGCAGCTATACACAGTTGCAGACAGATGATTGGGGCCAGTCTTCTTATCAGATCCCCTCAACCTAACCCATCACACGGAAATCACATAACGTACAATTGCGTGATAGCTAGCACCACATCACGCATTTTTGAATGAAAGACGCTGGAGATCTACCGCAGATCTCTGTGAATCTGCTCTTGATCGACACAGGTAGGAAGAACGGAAGAGCGGCCCACAACGACTTCACTACGCCGATCATGAAGTATGCTTTCTCGTCCTATTGGGAAACTGTAGATCGGAAATAATATGCATAATCATTTTGAAGCTATATCCGCTGTGCCCAGTTCTGGCAATTCTGGCAGTCTTCAGTCCCATCAACCCTATCCCATATCCCTCAATTACCACCCCAAACAGAACGCCTTGCCATGCTACGCTCCTCTCCCCCAAAACACCATGTATAGAAATATGCTATAGTCCCTTTACTGCTCCATCAACTCCACCGGAGGTCGAGCAGTATGTATCATCTTCTTCTCCATCCCTTCCATCGGACTAACGTCTCCGTCCTGCGGCTGCAAGCTATCGCTAGTATCCTCCACCGCGATGGCCGGCAGGTCGGGACTGTCGCCGTGATCATCAGGATAGTAGACGAGCGTCCCCGTTCCGGATCGTTGTCTCGTTGTGATAGGCCTTTCTTGTGTAGATTCGACCTCCAGCTTCTGCTCTACAGGCGCGTTGGGTTTCGCCTCTAGCTTGCTCAGCGCGACTGCCAAGTCCTCCGCGTGCACCTCTTTGTTCGGTGGGTCCTCGTTGCGCATTTCCCAGCCCATCGGCGGACTCGGGGGCGGCGAGATGAAGAAGAGCTTAGAGCTCTCGGGGGCCTGCAGGTGCTGGTCTTCCATGTCGATCTTCGTTTCGGCGCCAAAGTAGACTCGGACTCGACTTCCTAGTACTGTTTCGCCGTCGAGTACCCTCCGGATGTTGATAGCATCGTCTATGCTGAAGAAGGAGCAGACGATCCGTCGAAATGATTTGAGAGGGGCGAAGGAGTGGATGGGTGCATGCTCGTTGATGGCACGCTGAATGCTCTCGAGGTTGCTCGCAGTGAAAATCTCAAGCGCTTGCAGGTTGGTGATGAGGAGGGTGTTGCTCGGCGGCGTGGGCTGACTGAGCGGTGGGAGGTCGGAGAGATCAATAGACATGTTGGGTGAGTGGCGTCGCTTTGACGGAGAGAGTGGATTGGTCGGTGGAGATGCGATTTCCATTGCCATGGTCGCCATGTGTGCGTAGAGGTGTCGAAAGGTTTCGAGGATTTTGCTTAGGGTGTGAACTGTAGGTTGAGAAGATGCAGCGGATCTTCTTTATCTATCCAGCTGTATCGATCGCTTGCGGCATGCTGCACTGCGCTGCGCCTCCCCGGAATTCCCAAGACGCTTGCCACCCCGCTCCGTGCTCCGTTCCAGATCCCCTTCCACCACCGCCAAGACGTTGCTAGTACACTGCAGCATCGAGACTTTCTTGTCTTGGGTGCACTGCCTCAAGACGAGGAGGAGAAGAATTCGAAAGGGGATGAGATAGGCAAGCACGTTATCAATCACATGATCATTGTTCAAAGAAGCGGGATGCGCAAAGTCATCGCGGATCAAGACGCGTTGCATGGGGCTCGGGCTATGCGCTGAGGGCATGCAAATCATCCTGACCCTAGCCAAGCCACACGACGCTTGGATACTGAGTATACTCATTGCTGCGGACGTGTCTTGAGCCTCACCTCGCCTCGCACATACGTAAATCTACTGCCTCGTCGGCGGGCAGACACCGTACGGCCAATCTTGTGAACATAGCAAAGCCATAGCTCTTATCCGACGGCCTGCTGGTTACAAGGAAGCATGACAGATCTTCACGATGAGACGAATCAGTAATGGGAGTGTTCAAGTCCTTGGATGTTATCTTTTTGACTGCCATAAAGTCCATTCACCTGGTTCTTGCTTACTGTGGCACTGTTGTTGCGATGATGATACATACTGCGCTGCCCTGGTCTTGCTTGTCAATACGATCCATTGCCCACCAAGGATAATCAGCGCCCAGCGCCTGGGGATCATGCGATGCCAAACTCTCGCTTTTCATATCTCATTGCTCCTCAAACTCGCTTTCACCAAAACGCGGACATTATCCTCATGCACCATCCTTTCAAGCTTTAGCCTCTGCTTGTGCAACCGGAGTACCTTGACCAGTCGCACTGGGCGTATTGTCCGCATGCACAGCCGCGCTGCCCTTCTCTCTCCACGTGCTCACCGCCGGCACGTTCGCGAACATTCTCTCTTCCTCCGTCTTGTACGCGCGCGGCGTGAGCTTGATCAGACAGTGCAGCGGGACCTCCATCCAAGGGCTCTTCTCCTGGCTGCTACCCATGAAGTAAGCATAGATGCAGCGCAGGACAGCCTGATGCGTTACTATCAGGATGTTTTCGGATCGCTCTAGTTCCATGATGATTGGTTCAAGACGGATGACCACGTCACGGTAGCTTTCGCCGCCGAGATAGCGGTAATTGTACTTGTCCTCATCTCGCGCTTTAAAATCCTGAGGGAATTTCTGCTCAATCTCCGCGTAAGTCAGTCCGTCGCAGACTCCGGAATCGAGCTCATCAAGCGCTTTCCATGAGAGTTTCTCGTATGGCAGATGGCGGGCGGTCTGGCCAGTGCGCTTCAGAGTGGACGTCCAGACAGTGAGGGGAAGGTCTCCTGCAGATTTGGCCACCAAGTCTGGTAGCATCTGCGCGTACTTTTGACCACGTGGTGACAGATCTGCATCGCCACCGATCTGACCAGACAAGTTGAACATGCTCTCGCCGTGCTACTCACGTCAGCCATTCTATCTCAAGCTTCTGCAACACTACCAAGATCTAACATGGGAGTGTTGACTTACTCTGCTTATCCAAATGCTTCTCGGCTTAATGTGCAAGTTCATCAAGTAGTAAACTACTCGGCTCTGGAGATAATCCTGTATCCGGTTGATGATGACCTGACTGCCCACATTGATGACCTTGCAGTATGTCATGTCCGACTCATCCTCATCCACCGTCTCGTACACCCTCTCGTACATCGTGATACGTTGTCTGAAATCCTTTGCCGCCTCCTCAGGGTCCTGCCCTTGGTAATCCGGAGACGAAAGCTTCACGTCTTTGATGTTGGCCATGATCAGCTCCTCATCGTCGCATTTGGATTCTACGAACAGCGTCTCGATTCCCTCGGCATCGCAGCGGTCCTTGATCCATCGACGTCGCGACTTGGTCGAGTTGGTAGCGTCGAGAATCGCAATGAGGTTGTTTGGGGACCAGAACCATTTACACATATCGGCTACAGCTTCTTCCGCAGCAGCCTTTCGAAGGCGCTCACCCTCCTTGTTGCTCGTGTCGAAGAAGGATGCCGAGGGATTGGGAGTGTTGGTGCGGCGGTAAGAGCCAACGTTGAAGCATTTGGCTGTAATACTAAGCCAGCCAAGATAACGAACGACTTGGGTCATTCGAGTCAGCATGCCAGTTGGAGGGTTGGGGGGCAGACATTCGGGTCATCACTCGGGCTAATGAGTGCAGGACTTGCCTACCTTTCTGTGCGATGAGACTCTTCCCTCGCGCGGGCAGCCCAACCATAACTACACATATCCGGGTGTCTTCCGCCTGTACTCCGGTACCGTTAGCTCGTGCCTCAGAACCTGCTCTCAACGTCCGGGTCTGCGGCCGCATGAATTCGCCCTGGGGTGCACGACCAAGGTTCGGTCGGTATTGCTGGCCATCCTCAATTGGACCCTGGGGGACCGTGGGAGATGTTGGGTCTGCCGTAGGCATATTCGAGGCTATTCAGATTGTGTTGGGCTCTACTACGGCTGTATCGGGTACAGTAAGGAAGCCTTTCGTGACGGCTTGTTGAGTAGGGCCGCAAAGACAAAGCAAGAGAGTGGTCTGGCAGCCGTAAACTGACGCTCGTCAAATGGAGTTTCGGGTGGATGGCTTCCTTTCAAGCGAGACCAGGACAGGTCTAAACGTAGTCAGGCTCTCGTATGGGCGTGGAGTTCCCTTGGGTGCCTTAGTCCAGCCAAGATTGGTGCCCAGGAAGCTTCCAGCAGTATACGATTCCAACAGCAGCTGCGGCTCAGACGGTGTGAAACGAAGGTACCGCGGAGGGGCAGGATGAGGGGCTTCGAGCACGGGAGCTGAGGTATAGCACCACCACCACCGCTCGCAGTAGTAGTAGTAGTACTGGACGGGAGGTGCCTGGACTGCTAGGCCTGGCGGAAAGCACACCTAGCGAGCGACTGGGAGTCTCGTGCCCCACTACCCAAATCGCCCCGGATGACGTTCCTTCCTCTAACGGGCCGAGGAGCGATCAGCCGTTCGATGCCATTCTCGCCGAAGTCCGGAAGCGACCAGAGTGGGTAGGCACGCTCGAATGACATCTCGAGCTGGGAGAAGAGACGGTGAGGAAGAAAAGAGGGACTCTTCAACTCACATGGGCAAAGGTGTAGTTCTGGACGCTGTTCCTCGTGCCGGAGCGGTCGCGACCGGCCGTGTACTCTCCGCCGGCTGCTATCCCTTTCATCTTGTCCGTCGGTAGTCGCTACGATCAATATACCGGTAGTGATATTACCCGATCTGTAGGGCAGCGCTGCTACCAGTCTGTCGTTGTGATACAAGTGACTTGTAACACACAGAGAGCTTAGGGAGACGGAGAGCAAAATCGGTCATCACGTCTAGGTGCGTAGTCATCAATATGTACTCTTATCGCCCATCCATGGATTGCACGACCTCCACGTGCTTAACGCATGGGCCACGCGTACAGACACATTGTATGGACCTCGAGCGCCGTGACGCCCACGTCTCGTCATCAATGCGGTTGTATCACAACACATCACTCGAGCTGGAAGGTGGTAGGGCGCCCCGACTGCAGTAAAACGCTTAAAAATTGCCATTGATGCATATCGTACAACTTGCTATACCGTATCAACTTCTTCGCATCCACACATTTTACCATAACCCCATTTGTGTCGCGTTCTTCCTGCGCTATATATGTCCACCATCTCATCTCACTAGCCAGCCTTCCGCCCAATACCGCAAAGCAGACGAGCAGATGTAAAGCCACGCAAAGCCAGTATCAATCTAAGAACAATACCACAGCATCTTCTTTTTAGATAGAACGCGAAGCGCAACTGTAAGCACGCAAGCAAGAACGCCACGCTAGATTGTCTCTTTCCTGGCAGGTGGCGAATAGAAGAGGGTACTAGATGAGAGAACAACAAATCTCAGAAGACCACACCATCGCGCCCAACAATCCCCAAAACATCAACCCTTATATCTACTAGAAGATTCTCCGTTCTCCATCCACCCAAAACGCCAGACTAACCAACCAAAGATGGCTTCTTTTTACTTCCGAGCGACGGTTGATCAACCTCCCGGCTTTGCTTTCTTGGTCATTCGAGGACTGGGCTTCACACGCTGCTGATTGAGAAGACCGTCCGGCCCGCCACCACCGTCTTCGTCTTTGACTGTGCTTCTTCTCCGCTTGTTGTTGACCTGAGGACTCGTGTTCGCGCTCGGTCCAGAGCTGTTGGTCCCTTGTTGTGAATGCTGCGGCAACATAGGCGGTGCTGCCATATTACCCTGATGTGGCGAAGGCGTGTGTGTACCCATTGGACCTCCTGGTTGGAGACCCGGATGATTGGGGATGTGCGGCGACCCGTTCATCATGTTGTGCATGGGCAGATTGAGGTTGGATACGGAAGGGCTGGAGAAGTTCCGTTGCCCTTGTTGCGAGAGCGCCATGTTTCCCATACTGGGCGTCCGGTTGCCATTCGGTGGAAGCTGAATCTGCGGGTTGCCTCCGGGCAGCTGCTGACTTCCACCGCCACCCTGAGCGTCGAACTGTTCCACCCACGCTTCCAGCGCCTGATCTGGGCGCATCTTCTTCTCCTGCGAGAACGCCATGAGCTCCGACATGACATTCATTGTCTCGCCCAACTATCACCACTCGTCAGCTTCTATTGCAACATCTTGACCAAGGTTTACGTCAACGAAGGATGCAAAAGCAGCATCATCGAAAGCGTCATGATCATCGGAATCAAGACGGTTGCCACATACCTCGAGGAACTGCTGGACTCGAGCCGTTACGCCCAAATTGCCCTTGGGTGTCTTCGGGAAATGGTCGATCGTAAGGCCGTCGAAACGTTGCTGGAGCTTTTGCTGTGCTTTAGGTGGCTTGTTTTTCGTCATCTTCGGGGATTTGGTGTCCATCTGAGGTGAGAAGCTACTTAAGACTCGTTCAATCTCGGAGCGTGAGATGATTTCTTCCGTCGATGTTTGCTGTAGCTCTAAGCATTCTATCAGGGGGATGTCGCCTTGTGGTACAAAGAGTGCATTTAGCCGGCCACTCATCTCTAGACGAGCGCCCGATGGATAAGACACGGTGAGAGTGGCGTGCGCGCACGATACTTGCGAGCCGCCGTTACGCGCCTGGTTCTCTCGTGCGTGCTCCGTATGCAATCGCAAAGATTGAGCACCAGACTCAAAATACGTCCAGAAATATCGCGCAATGGTCGGTCTTAGCACCTCGTAGACTTTTGCCTTGGCATTTGGATTGTCGTCAAAGCTATGCATGAGCCGCCCTTCAGGCGCAAAGTGCTTCTCGGTGAAATCGTTCCAGGCGTTTAGGTCCTTTCCGTTTGACATATCAAATCGGCTTAGATCGTCAGCTAGTAGATTGACTTTCAGAATGCAAAAGCCTGGGGTCTGTGAAGATGGCCGTGTCTGCGCTTGAGCCTGAGCTGCAGCTTGCGCAGCTTGCATTTGCTGGAATGCCTGACTTCTTTGTTGGGCTTGTTGCCGTTGCAAGAGCGCACGCTGTTGCTGCTGCTGTTGCTGCTGCTGCTGGAAGCCTTGCATCTGTTGAGGTGTCATTTGTTGCTGCTGAGCGGATTGTGGAGTGGGTGCCTGAACCGGCTGAGGAGTTCCTTGCGGCGGTTGACTGCCTTGACTTTGTTCAGGGGTCTGCTGAGGGCCTTGACTTTGCTGATGCGGGTTTGCCATTCTGGATTGCGGTCGCATTTGTCCGGGATGGCCAGGCTGTCCTGGCTGGCCTTGAGGACCGGGCTGTCCCTGGTTACTTTGCTGGGAGTTGGCATGAGCCATCGCCAAATGCTGCTGCTGCTGCTGCTGCTGCTGTTGTTGTTGGTGCTGTTGCTGCTGCTGTTGCTGCTGCATTTGTTGCTGATGGTTTTGTTGAGCCGCGTGTGCTTGCTGTTGGCGCAAGATCATCTGCTGCTGCATTAAATGCGGAGGCAGCTGGACTTGTCCAGTTTGAATGCCGGGATGCTGTTGCTGTTGCTGCTGCTGCTGCTGTTGTTGCTGCTGCTGCTGTTGCATCTGCTGTTGCATCTGCTGCTGCATTTGCTGTGCGGTCATACCGTGCATTCCACCGCCTGGCTGCATGTTCATAGCTTGTTGCTGCATCTGCTGAGCTCGCTGGCGGGCCATCAATTGTTGCTGCATCAATTGCTGCTGCTGCTGCTGTTGCATGATCTGCTGCGGGTTCATGTGGCTGACCATATTCTGGCCGCCACCAGCCAAGCTTTGACCGCCCATACCATGACCAGGCTGGCCTGGCATGCCCATTCCGGGGTGTTGTCCACCCATACCACCCATTGGACCGCTGGCACCTGGCTGTACGCCCATCATGGCGCCCGCTTGGCTCACATGAGGCTGCCCTGGACCAGAGACACCCGGATGCATCATGGGCTGGCCCATATGCTGGGCAGGATTCGGGGCCATGCCTGGGTGCCCGTGCGCCATACCTGGATGCATGCCCGGTTGCGCTTGGTATGCCATCATCTTGGTGCAGTCAGGAGGTCGCGACGGGATCGTGTCGGCACGTCAACTTGTGAGGAGAAGAGGGGCAGGGAGTCGTCAAGGCGGTACGCGTCGATAATGTGCGCCCGCCAGCCGCGGGAGAGCGGTCGCGTAGCTACTAACAGGCCGGCGATACGATGCATAGAGTGACTATCGCATCCACGCCGCCGTGTCCTCGGAGAATGGGTGAGTCCGAAACACGTGCTGGCTGCTGAGCGAGCGGGTGGGGGGGGAGGGAAGACGGGCGGGAAGCGGCGATCGGCAATTAACAGTCCGTCGCAGCGGAGGGCGAGCACGGGGCTGCTATCTTCTACTCCCGCGCGTGGGTGTGGGTGTGGATGTGGGTGTGTCGGGCGATGAGGATGCAGGTGAAGTCGTGCGCGCGCGCGTGTCGGCGAGCTCAGACTCGTCCGTCTGGGTCTGTCAGCGATGCGGCCAATCCCGTCAGCCGTGATGCGCCGCCAGAAACGGCCGTCCGCAGGGTCCTCAGGCTGATGCTGATGAGACGGGCAGGGCGGGGAGGGGGAGACAGGCAACGCAGACGAAGCAGCCGATGGGCGTCAAGCTGGCGACGGAGGGACGGACGCGTCAAGTCTCTGGCGGTGGTGGACGTGGTGGCGGCCGCGACGGCGGTGGTGGCCAGATATGAAAGTGGAGCAGAGGCAGATCGCCGTCGCTGCGCTTCGGTCCTGGTCCAGCGAGCCACCGACCTTAATTCGCGTTGACCTCACCAGCCGCCCCGGCTGCCGAAGACGGATCGCACCCGGTCTGTGCAGTGCCGCGACTTTTATTTGCGCCGCGACTTCGAAATCTTCATGCTCTTCACCTGTCAACATCCTGTCCGCAGTGCACCAGGGCGGCCAACCGCGCGCTCGCCGCCCTTCATCGACAGCGTAGAGACTTGGTACGTATTCATCTCTGCTATCACTCACGGCCCTCTGCGAGCCACCACTACCTACCACATGTTTGCGAGATGACACCCATAAAATTGTCTTCTTTTCCCAGCTGAGTCGCCCTTGAAGAAAGCAGTCTTGCCGTCCGCCTTCGCCGGTGGATGTAATACTTGCCAGTAACATTTGTCTGACATTCTTCGATCCCTCACACTATCTTGAACTTGTTCACCGAAGATGGGGATTGAGGCTAACATCTCACAGTTTATGTAGGTCCCTTGCGCATTGCCGCACCTTCCCCCATCACATTCGCATTTCACGAGTCCGCGTCGGATTTCTCTCCGCGAATCCGGCTGCCCAACTCCTCCCATCGACAAGGTCAGTCTTTTCCAATCTGCTTGTTCCCCTCCCCCAGCTGGATGATGAAAACCTTTTCCACATTCGCAGTTTCCACGTGAGCCCTCGCCTTAGAACCTATCTAGAGGAGCCGTTGAGCGCAAAATCTTCCTTGGATGTCTGACCCCATACACCAGCCAACCTTTCTATCTCTTGACTTGATTGCGATATGGTCGAGAATGGTTTGCTGACATGGTAGTCTACAGGTTTCACACTCACTATGTACCCATTCGCGTTCACTATGTTCCTTTGCTTGCCAAGGGTCGCCCTTTCGCGCCCTATTTTAGACAGCTCTGCCATGAAAATATTGCCCATTTTACTGTGCCATCTTCTCTCAGTTCTCGTTGTCTTCCATGTTCGAATGGGGCACAGAGACTGCCTAGGTATGAAGTGACGAACGGGCTCACACCGTATCACTCGTTCCCACAGAATTCATGATGTGTATCAGAACGCCTTTTTTCAAGTCTGTCGCAGTCTCTACGTCCCTTGCAATAATAGTATGAACTAAGAATGTGGGCGGGGACGTAGGCATAGGCGTCTCTCTCAAGGGCATGCACAGACGACCGAGTCTTGAGATGCACAGCGGACGCACGTGGCAGCGGCTTTATCCAGTGTCGTCTCGTAGCTTGGACTTCGACTTGGGAGCTTGCGAGCCTCAGTCGACCATTCAACCGCTTTACGTCGTCACCACTCCCCTCCCGCATCTCCGCCCACCGCCCGTCTTGATCAGGTGGTGTTCACTGTCGCTGCCCGCCGCTCCCACCGCCTCGCCGACGGCTCACCTCCGCACTCCATTGCCGCCTAACCCATCCCCACCACCGACTCCAGACAACACCGCCCATCATGGCCAGAGATGAGAACACGGTGGACCCGCGGATGATGTCCGTTCAGCCGCGCATCCGCTACAACACCATCGGCGGTGTGAACGGTCCGCTGGTCATCCTGGAGAACGTCAAGTTCCCAGCCTTCAACGAAATCGTCTCCCTCACCCTTCCCGATGGCAGTGAGCGGTCTGGTCAGGTGCTCGAGGCACGTGGCTCGCGCGCTGTCGTGCAAGTGTTCGAGGGCACCTCAGGAATCGATGTCAAGAAGACCAAGGTTGAGTTCACCGGCCACAACCTCAAGCTGGGTGTGAGCGAGGATATGTTGGGCAGAGTGTTCGACGGCTCAGGCCGCGCCATCGACAAGGGCCCCAAGGTGCTAGCAGAGGACTACCTAGACATTAACGGCAGTCCCATCAACCCTTACTCGAGAGAATATCCAGAGGAGATGATCTCCACCGGTATCTCCACTATCGACACCATGAACTCGATCGCCCGAGGACAGAAGATTCCCATCTTCTCTGCTGCCGGTCTGCCGCACAACGAGATTGCCGCTCAGATCTGTCGGCAAGCATCGCTCGTGCAGCAACCCGGCAACAACGGCGTGACTAAGGGCGTGCACGATGGCCACGAGGACAACTTCAGCATTGTCTTTGGTGCCATGGGTGTCAACCTGGAAACGAGCCGCTTCTTCACCAGAGATTTCGAGGAAAACGGCAGTATGGAGCGTGTCTCGCTGTTCCTGAACTTGGCCAATGACCCGACGTGAGTCCTCCGCTACACCATGTGAGAACTCTAGCTGACAGATTCTCTAGGATCGAGCGTATTATTACGCCCCGTCTTGCGCTCACGACCGCAGAATACTATGCCTACCAGCTCGAGAAGCACGTTTTGGTCATTCTTACTGACTTGTCTTCTTACTGTGATGCTCTTCGTGAAGTCTCTGCCGCCCGTGAAGAGGTGCCGGGTCGTCGTGGTTACCCCGGATACATGTACACGGACTTGGCGACCATTTACGAGCGTGCAGGCCGTGTAGAGGGACGCAACGGAAGTATCACGCAGGTGCCAATTCTGACCATGCCTAACGATGGTAAGTCATTCCATTGATTGGCGCACTAGATGCGCACACAAGCAAGACAGACTGACTAACTGCGTGTTTCTTTGCAGATATTACCCATCCCATCCCCGACTTGACTGGTTACATTACCGAGGGCCAAATCTTCATTGACCGTCAGCTACACAACAAGGGCATCTACCCACCGATCAACGTCCTGCCCTGTCTTTCGCGTCTCATGAAGTCTGCTATCGGTGAAGGCCGCACCCGGAAAGACCACTCCGATGTCTCCAACCAGCTCTACGCCAAGTACGCCATCGGTCGTGACGCGGCATCCATGAAGGCAGTCGTTGGTGAGGAAGCCCTGTCCAACGAGGACAAGCTCTCCCTTGAGTTCTTGGACCGCTTCGAGCGGAACTACGTCAACCAGGGTGCTTACGAGAAGCGAAGCATCTTCGACGGATTAGACATGGCGTGGGAGCTGTTGCGTGTCTTCCCTAAGGAGCTGCTGAACCGCATTCCCAAGAAGGTGCTGGACCAGTACTACCAGAGACAGGGCAAGAGCGGCAAAGGAACGGAGGACAATGGCGAGGCGAACGGCAGTCAGCAGCAGAACGGTGAGGGCAACCTGATCGACGCGTAGAAGCAAGCGCTCGCCCATTTTCCGTTCTCCTTGATTTGACGTGTGGTTTGGAGTCAAGATGCATTGGGTCGGGATTTCATGTAGATACAGCAGGCGTTTTCTTCCGCAGTGATAGCATGTACGAGCAATTATCATTTTAGAAATTCGCTGATGACTTTCACCTCGTAACGGATGTCTTACGAAGGGGGACCATGTTGGGCGAGAAATGGCACCTTGAAAACTACACATTCGAAAGGTTGTTTAGACTTCACGAACACGGCAAATTCGTGGAATATAGGCAGATCGTTTCATGCATTGCCATCACTGCGTCAAGAGCTATCTGCTATTCTACCTCATACCATCATCACCTTTTCGTAGGGACAAACATCATGATCACTCAATCATGCCATCCCCATCACCACTCCCAACCAACTGTGGGACTTCTTCCGCCTCCTCCACACCTGGTCTCCAGGCTTTCGCCTTCCGAGGCCAAACCCTCTTGTACAGACTCACAGCCACCGCATCCAGCGGGTTGACCTTCCCATCGAACGTCGCCTTGAAGTACCCATGCGTACCGAGCGGCTCCTTGATAAACCCGCTCCGACCCCTGCGCGTCCACAGCTGCAAGGCCTTGAAGTACTCGACGTCCGCGTCGTTGAAGAACATGTAGCGGATCGTGACGAGCTTCTTGTGGATCTTGTACGGGTGGCCGGTGAGGATGATGCGTTTGGCGATGATGCGGTTGGTGGAAGGCGGGAGGATGGTTCCCGTGGCGATCAGGTCGAGGGGAAGAGAAGAGCCTGACGTCGAGGATGTGTCCTGGTCCTGCTCTTCATTGCCAGGTGTGGGGCGTTTGAAGTACAGGCATGGGACGCTGCCCCAGATCATGGGACCGACGAAGGAGGCGACCGCTGTCCGCCCTGGGTGGATGTAGCGGTCGAATTTGTGGACATCGTTGGGCGTGTTGCCTGCTTGGCTGAAGAGTGGGTTGATGAGTAGTCTTCGTGGCCCGCACTGGATGATAAGCTCCTCTTTGCTCTTGAGCGGCTCTGGATATTCTGATGAAAGCGACATCGAAGCGTTGACCGCCGTTTGCTTGTGTTCGTGCTTCAGCAGCGAGATGACTGCTGTGGGAGTTGGCAGTGCTTTCAAGGCCTCAACTTGCGCTGGGTCAACGCGCAGGTAGATGTTGACTCTGGTACCGGCCTTGACACCGCCTGATAAGGCGTCCTTCAGCATGCGGTTCTTGGCAGACTTGTAATCCGCCACCTCGAGCAATCTGCTCCAGTCCTCTGGCTCGTAGGGTCGGTCTTCTTCCGTTTCCCAGTGGCTGGTGCGCAGGTTCTTCAATCCTCGATACCTTGCCAGACGTTCCCTGGCATTCACGTGCGGATGAAGCTCAATCTCGTCGGGGAACTCTAGGTCGTCCTCAGCTTCGTCCCTACGCTGCTTGCGGTACGCGGCGATCTGTTCAGCTTCATCTTCAGGAGCTGCGTCGTCGAACATCTCGCTCTGAGGGTACTCGGACGGTGCGCCTTCTTCCATCATATCAGCATCACCAACGTCACCCTCTCCCGGTGGGCCAGTGGTAGAGCCGGCAGCATCCATGATGTCCATATCGCCATCGAGCTCGTCTTCCGGCTCAACATCTTCCATGTCAGAGCCAGAATCATCGTCATACTGGCCTCCCAAATACCAAACAGCTTGAGACTTGCTCGTACCGCGCGGCAAGCGTTTGGGCCTAGGAAGCGCATCCACGCCCTTCTCTTCTTCGTCAAAATATCGGTGGTCATCCAGCAAGACGTGCTTCCTCTCCGAAGGTGCCATGGATGTAGGCGCCATGCTCATACCATCGTCATCCATCGTAGCTTCCTCAGGCGCAAGCTCAGCCATATCATCTTGCTCCTCGCTCGGCTCCTCCAGAGTCTGCTCGCCGCCTTCAGCGGAATCGACAGCCATTTCGCTCGTCTTCGTCCGCTTGTTTCTCGTTTCTAGTGGCGCTGCCGTGATCCTGTCAACCTGGAAGTCTCCCCATTCGCCTACTTGCACCAGCCTGTCCGCCTTGAGTCCTTTGCCTCGCACCGTTCCTGTCACCACTGGCATATTGCCTTCCCAGCGCACGTCCTCTGGAAGGAGCCAGGTTCTGTCCTCCCGCCACCTGATTCCCTTCGGCACTGTAGTGCACAGACTCCTCATTGCATTGCTGCAGTCTTGTCTCGAGGTGAGATCGTGTACCTTCTCCTGTTCATTGAAGAAGTGCGTGATGAAGCTCTTCAAGCTCTTCGCGACATCCGGTCTTTTCTTGGCTGGCTCGACTTTGTCCAGGTTGTGCACGCCCGTCAGGACTGTGGAGACACCTTGTCCTTCAATACACCGCAATATCTGCTCGCCTACCTCATCGACTTCCTCTTCTGCACTTAGGACAAACAACACAAAGTCGGCGATCCTCGCCGCGTCTAAGCAGGCGAAGAGGGCGCGAGATGGTGTCAAGTACTGTACCTTCTGCTTGAAGCGTGGGATCTCTACTCTCCATGGACCTTCATTCGACGGCCTCTCTTCCTCAACATCCACACTGCCATTCATGCGCATGATCACCTCGTTGCTCTTAACGTCCGCACACAGCGGTATCACTGCCACAATCCTTGGCGCCCCATCCTTGCCCTGAAAGACACTGGCTTCTTCCCTCCTCTCGCCCAACTTGTTTTGCCGCACCTGCTTGGCGTGGTTCTTACGCTCGAACTTGGACATGACCTGCTGGTGTGGCGTCTTTCTCGCCCCTTTCTCCAGCATCTCCACCTTGCCCTTGGATTTCTCCTTCAGCGCCGATTTGGTCGAATGGCGAGATTTGAAAGGCTTGTTCGAACCCTTGGTCGTCGAACGATGATGGTGATCGGTATTCATGGGCGCCATGCCGCCGGTTTTGAGTAACGGAGCGGTCTTGTTCAAACTACCCTGACACAGGCCCACACACAGCGTTCGTTCAGCGCACAAGATGAGAGATAAATTTCCTGAGCCATCACCGACATCTTATCGATAAGACGCTGATATCGGCTGTTGCCGAAAAGCTTACTCAGCACATTGATGATCGCCACAACCCTTCTTGCCAACTCAGCGGCGGTGGGAAGTATGTTGGTGTCAATGTCGGGGCCAAAGCAGAGACCTTTCGAATAGATGCTTCTTGGTTCCTCAAGGTCCCGAGGAGTATCACCAATTACGAGCAACAATCCCTTTCGGGATGGCGGCGGCGAGGTGCTGTAAGTCTTGCAAGGAGTGACGTTCCAAGGTCGTCATTACGATTGATGATGCTCGTCCTCGTCGGCTGCAGCAGCTTTCAAAGCAGCAGTGGCAGCATCCTACGTAGAAAAGCATTCCAAGTATTCCGTTTCTCTTCTTTTGCTAATCTACCAAAATCTCCACCACCTCCACGTTGCTCTCCCAGAAATCGTTAATCATCAGCATACAAGCAACCTGAAAGCCTGAATCCACCCCTAAATCAATTCACTCGATCATGGCGGTCGCACCCATCTACGAGCTGAAATGCAGCTGCAACCAATACCCGTGGGGCAAACAAGGTTCTAACTCCCTCTCTGCCCGCCTCTGTGCAAAACAGCCAGGCTGGGACGGGAAAGGGCCGAAAGACCAGGACTTCAAGATCAAGGAGGACACACCTTACGCAGAGATGTGGATGGGCACGTACCCTGTCCTGCCTGTATATACTGCTACGACTGGCGAAGACTTGCAGGATGTCGTCGATCGGAACCCCAAAGAACTACTCGGGGAGAGTGTGATACAGAAATTTGGACACAGCAAGATTCCGTTCCTGCCAAAGGTACTTTCCATCGCGAAGGCTTTGCCGTTGCAGGTCCATCCGAACAAGGGACTCGCTTCACAGCTACATGAGAAGAAGCCAGACCAATTCACGGATCCAAACCACAAGCCTGAGATCGCCTTGGCGTTGGGCGACTTCGAAGCGTTCTGTGGATTCAAACCATTGAAGCACGTTGCCAATTTGATGAAATTGGACGCTCTGAAGAAGTTCTTGCCACAAGCGCAAAAGCCAGACTTCGACGACCAACAGCTGAAGGCCGTTGTGCGGAACATGCTAGAAGCAGACGACCAGACAGTGAAGGAGACCTACAAGGCATTGACCTCCGTCTCTCCTGCCGACTGCGACGGCGATGACTACATTCCCAAGCTCGCCCCTCGTTTGGCAGAGCAGTACTCTGAAGCTGATCCCGGCATCCTCGTTGCGCTCGTTACGATGAACTACATGCAATTGAAGGCCGGACAGGGACTGTACATCCCCGCCGATGGCATCCACGCTTACCTTAGCGGAGACATCATCGAATGCATGGCTCGAAGCAACAACGTGCTGAACACTGGCTTCTGCCCTCGGGCTCAGCGCGACAACGTCGAGCTCTTCACATCATGTTTGACGTTCACGCCGCACGCCCCAGAGGAATGCATGCTGCCGAAGAAGGACTACAAGAGTAGCAAGAACGGCAAGTCCGTCGTGTACAGCCCGCCGCTCTCGGAATTTGACGTCCTCGAGACGAACTTGAAGAGTGGTGAGAAGGAAGTGTTGGCACCGATCAAGGGCCCGGGTATCCTGCTCGCCACTAAAGGTGATGCGAAGATGCGGGCGAACGACAAGCAGGTGCAGCTGGGTGAAGGGCAGTGCTTCTTTGTCGCGCAAGGCACGGAGTTGGAGTTTGAGGCTGGTGGTGAGGGTTTGCAGATGCATATGAGTTTCTGCGAGTAAAAGGTGATGCTGGGAGCTAAAAGGTTACCCGCAGGATAGGGACGGGCAATGATGAGTTGAGAAAACGGCGCGAAGATAGCAGGCGAACGGCGCTTTTGGGGAATGGATGCGTATGGATGACCACGATAGTAAACAGCACAAACTTATGATGTGTTCGAGTAGATGTCCGCATTGATGTTCCTGACGAGTGTTTGTGACATGTAGTCTCCAGTCTCCATCTTCATCTCCGTGGGGATGGCGAGTCAGACAGGGTCAAAGCGTCAATGCGGAATGCGCGACGTACTGCACTGTATACTATGTACACAACGCAGTACATGATCATGTCGCCTTCAATTCGTCTCTTGCTCGTGGAGGAATTTTTGGCCAAGCCACCGACGTCTTTACGTTCCTCGGACGGTGCAGTCAGAGACGTTTCGGCCATCACGATGTAGACGGTCTGGACGCGTCGGATGGCGAGGTTAAGTGGCTGCTATGGAAGCGTTGAGCCGCCTTGGATGCGGCTGCTTCCACTGGCGCAAAGTGACGCCAGTCTGCCACGCTGCGACTGCCCAGGTGCCCGCCATGCATGCCGGCCGGCGGGGCCATGGATTTTGCTGGCAGACGGCGGTGCAGTAGAAAGAGCCTCATCGTCGAGCTCGCCCGTGACTGACTGTCTGTCTGTCTGCCTGACTGGAGCCGTCCTTCCTACCTCACACCTCCTACCTTACCTGACCATTCACGGGCACGACGGTGGTAAACACCCACACGCTCGCTCCCCTTCGCTTTCTACCCCCCCAGCATCCTTCTACCTCACCCGATTTGCACCTGTACCATAGCCCGACATTGTGCACTCTCGCTAGCATTGCTTTTCCAAGTCAAGCATCCCTTCCACCAGACTCTATCACAGCTCGTCACACCTCATCACCAGCATTCACCACCATCAACAGGAACCGCACTGATCAGCTCTCTTCCATCCCGGCCAGCCGTCCCGTGAGACCGGCACAATGGTCATCGTTGACAAGCAGGATGTCGTGAGTGCGGAGGAGCAGCGTCTGAGAGAGGACCGGGACCGCACCAAGTATTGGAAGAAGTGGGGCCCATATACCGCCGAAAGACAATGGGCGACGGTGCGAGAGGACTACTCGTAAGCCGTCTTGCTGTCTAATTCATACCGCGAGATACCCTTTGCTGATCAGAATTAACAGCGCCGACGGCAATGCCTGGGCCGACTTCACCCACGACATGGCTCGCAGCCGCGCCTTCCGCTGGGGTGAGGACGGTATCTCTGGAGTCTCGGATACCCACGGCCGCATGCACATTGCTTTTGCATTCTGGAACGAGAAGGAGTGAGTTTTCAGCAGAAGCCGGTTGTTCTGGAAGTCAATGCTAACCAGAACCGTTCCAGCCCATTCCTCAAAGAACGCTTGTTCGGTCTGTCCAACCCGCAAGGTGTCCATGGCGAATCGATCAAAGAAGCCCACTTTCACCTCGACAACACTCCCTCGCATTCGTACATGAAGATGCTTTACAAGTTGCCGCAGGGTGAATTTCCGTACGAAGACATCGTCCAAGAGAATGCTCGACGAAATCGGAAAGAGCGCGAGTACAACCTCATCGACACAGGTATCTTTAATGACAACAAGTACTGGGACATCTACATTGAGACGGCAAAGGAGGCAGACAACCCGGATGAGCTTCTATTCCGTGTGTCTGCCTACAACCGCGGCAAAGAGCATGCGAAGTTGCACATTCTCCCACATGTCTGGTTCCGTAACACTTGGATGTGGGGCTACGACGACTACAAGCCCAGCATCGAACAGCAGTCTCCATTGACAACTGAGATCAATCACCGCGAGCTTGGAAAGCGTTGGATGCAGTGCTCGCCTTCTCCCAATAGCTGTGGTGGCAACGATGATGTTGAGCCTCAATTGATCTTCACCGACAATGACACCAACTTCAAAGAGCTCGGCTGGGGCAGCAACAAGACGCAGTACGTCAAAGATGCTTTCCACAAGCGAGTGGTCAAAGGCGACAAGCAAGCAATCAACCCCAAAAACCACGGTACCAAGAGCGCGGCCTGGTATGCCTTCAATCAAGCCAAAGGTGTTGCGCCCGGTGAGTGTGCTGTCGTCCGTTTCCGCATCACCACAAGGAAGCCGGAAGGTTATCTCGATGAGGAAGAGTTCGATGAGACCATGGACCAGCGTATTGCCGAGGCCGATGAGTTCTACTACAAGATCAACCCCATGCCTATGGCCGATGACCTCCGCAACATCCAACGCCAAGCTTTCTCTGGTATGCTCTGGTGTAAGCAGCATTACTACTTTATCTGGGACCAATGGGCCAATGGCGACCCGGGTATGCCGCCTCCGCCTCCCGACCGAAAGCATGTGAGGAACGAGCAGTGGAAGCACATGCACTGCGACGACATCCTCTCCATGCCCGACTCCTGGGAATATCCGTTCTTTGCAGCGTGGGATACTGCCTTTCACTGTATACCGATCGCGATTATTGACCCGGAGTTCGCCAAAAAGCAGCTAGATCTCTTCACCCGAGAGTGGTACATGCACCCCAACGGCCAGTTCTCAGCGTACGAATGGAACTTTGGTGACGTCAATCCGCCTGTCCATGCATGGGCGACGTTCAGGACATTCAAGATCGAGCGCAAGATGTATGGCCGTGAGGACCTGGACTTCCTGGAGCGTGTTTTCCAGAAGCTCATGATGAACTTCACCTGGTGGTGCAATCGCAAGGACTTTGACGGCAAGAATGTCTTCGAGGGTGGCTTCCTGGGTCTCGACAACATTGGTTTGTTCAACAGATCTGACCCGCTGCCGACTGGTGGCAAGCTGGAGCAGGCTGATGCCACTGGATGGATGGCTTTCTACTGCCTCTGCATGCTGAACATTGCTCTTGAGCTGGCGAAGCATCGCCGCATCTACGAAGACATTGCGTCCAAATTCTTCGAACACTTTATCCTCATTGCCGATGCAATGCAATATCGCAAAGGCGATTCCGCCAAGTCTCTGTGGAACGAGGAGGACGGCTTCTACTACGACGCCATCACCTGGGGCGGCGGCTGGAGCCACCAGATGCCTATCAGGTCTCTGGTCGGTCTCATCCCTCTCTATGCCACCTTGACAATGGAGCCAGAGGTCATCAAACGGTTCCCCAAATTCCAGCAGCATGTCGACTGGTTCATCAAGAACAAGCACGACGTCGCAGAACGCAACATGGCCAGTATGAAGAAGCGCGGTAAGGAGGACCGTCTATTGCTCGCCCTTTGCAACGAGGAAAGGCTGCGATCAATCCTCAAGTACATGCTCGACGAGAAGGAGTTTCTCAGCCCCTACGGCATTCGATCGTTGTCCAAATATCACGAGAAGCACCCGGTCTCGATGGACGTCAATGGGCAGACGTACTCTATTAGCTACGTCCCTGGTGACTCCGACAGCGGTCTTTTCGGCGGCAACAGCAATTGGCGTGGTCCAGTCTGGATAGCTGTCAACTTCCTGATCATCGAGTCCTGCCTGCGCTTTTACATGTTCTACGGCAACACCTTCAAGGTCGAGTGCCCTACGGGCTCGGGCGAATACATGCACCTTGGTCATGTCGCCGAGGAGTTGCAGCACCGCTTGCAGCATCTCATGGCGCGCAATGGCGAAGGCCGCCGTGCGTACAATGACGGTCGGGACATGCTGGACTTTGGCCCTGACTGGAAGGACAACCTGTGGTTCTACGAATTCTTTGATGGTGACACCGGCCGTGGGCTGGGTGCTAGTCACCAGTGTGGCTGGACGGGTTTGATGGCTAAGATGATCCACGACACTGGGTACGTTCTTCTTTACTCCACGTCTTATTTTGCCTCAAAGTACTAACTTGCTTCATAGTGTCAACTGCCGTCTGCCGCAGACGCCACGCACGCCTACTACAGCCGCAGCGCACTATTTCGACGATGTATTCAGCCGCCAACGTCGCGCTTCGCTGGGTGGTGGCAGCCGCCGGCCTAGTGGTCCTGCTCGCTCGGTGACCCGCAAGCGTTCCATTGGTGCTAGGAGCGACTGGAGCCAAAAGACCAACGGCGATGCGGACGATGATGAGGACTTTACTTCTCACCCACCCAGTCGGACGTGGTCGATCTACAAGGATGACGACCCCAATGTCGGCATACCGAAGCCTGAGGAAGATCCCGATGACCCCATCAACCGCTACGTGCACGACCAGCTGGAGCGGATCAAGAGGACCGAAAGCCAAGAATATGCAGACGAGTTGGCCGCACAGAACGACGGAGCGAGTGATCCGACAGGGAAATAGTTCATGGAATGTTCAGCTTAGGAGACCTATCACAAGAAGGAGCTGACGATTGCTACGAGTCTTACGACCGGGTTTGCATGACTAAAGCGGAGTATGGTGGGAAGCGTTTGGTGCTAACAATGGACAAAAGAACAACAACAAGACCTAGACCTGTGTAGACGCAAGTTCCTACAATACACTGTACACTCGAACATCTAGATATCTGGGTAGTCAAGGTCATCATTCTCGCTGTGAAATAGGAACTTTCATTTGGCTCTCTGGAGTCTCTCTAGCTTGGCTTCCTCGTCTCTTCTACTCGTCAAATGGTGTGTCGAAGGGACGTTCAGCCTGGGGCGTCAATCTCGCCAGATGCCGTCGCTGGCCATCCTGCCAGTCCAAGATCGCCGTGTGGGCAGTCACTCGATTGTCCCAGCAGATCACCGTGCCCTTCTCCCACTTCACGCGTGCCTGGAGATCAGCGCAGAGGGCTATATGGTCGTAGAGGAATTTCAGCAGGTAATCGCTCTCTTCCTTCTTCAATCCAACGATCCGTCGGGTGAACTGCAATATGCACTTGTCAACGACCATACAGGCAAAAGGCTTGGGGCTGAGGAACAAATTACCTGTGGGTTGACATAGAGCGCTTTCTCGCCTGTAGCCGGATGAGTCCTAACGAGCGGATGAACATTGGCGACTGGCTCCCGTCGAACGACGGATCCGCGTGCTCGAGCATCCGCCGCTTGCTCGTGGCCGGAGTGGATGGCCTTAAGACCGTGCAGACGCTTCTGGAATTCCGGACTCAATCGGTTATGCGCCTCGACCATATTCCCGAATCTGTTGACCGATCAGTCAATTGGTCTCATCTGGAAAAAGCTGAGCTAAACGTCATGGAGCGCAAAGGTAAACATGATACGTACAGCGTGTCGCCGCCGGCTGTCGGGCCGTCGAGGAGGTAGAGGAACGTTGTCCCCGGCGGTTGTATCTCGAACGAGACGTCCGAATGCCAGGTGATGGAGTTGGTGCGCTCCTGGAAGAAGTCGTGCGCGGTCGTGTCGTCTGCGCTTCGGTGGATCAGGTGGACCTTTGGGAAACCCTGCAGGAGTCAAACAGACATTAGT